>VUQS01008298.1:6465-24383 GCA_015108495.1 Heterochromis multidens
GCACTGACGTATCACAGAGAAGCTGACGGAGACCGACCCGCGTGCTCCTTCCTCCTGCCCGGCCGCTCTCCAGGTGACACCAATCAGGACACAATCTGAAACACCTCCATGTGCCAGAAGCTGTGACGTCATTTTAGTTACATGCTGATGCAGTGAAGATGAAGCATAAACTGCTCCGAGCATGGGAAGCATTAAAGCTGTACTTTAAATAACAGGTTTACTTTGTGGCTCTTTTCTGTTTCGACATATTTATTTTTTTATGTATTTACTTTGTAATTTGTTTTAATTTGCTTTGCATTTTATCTTTATAAATGGTAAGTTTCAGGTTTTTTAACATTTATATACTTTTCTTTAGTTATACTCTTTTGTATAAGCGCTATACAAATCTAAGTTACTATTATTACTACATTTATATTTTTAATTTCTATTTTTAATGTACTTTTTATTAAGTTCAAGAATTTACTCTGTATTTTACTATTCTATGTATCGTTTTAATTTTTTATATCTTATGTACTTTATTTTTGTTTACTTTATTTAGGTTTTTGGGGTTTTTTATATTTACTTTGAATTTTGCTATTCTAAGCATAATTTTTTAAGTTGTAGATTTGTTAAGATTTACTTTGTGTTCAAAGTAAGTATCTAATTAGTATTTTATTTTAAACCAAGTCTTCAGTGTTTTATTTCAATGATGTCTCTACTTTGAACACATCTCACTGGATGAACAGACCAATATCACTGCTGGTCCTGCTTTCTGTGATTTTGTTACTGCTGCTGACACTGCTACCCTGACTGTTAATACTATAACAGCTGTTGAATAAGTGACCCGTGTAAGCCTAAATCCTTGAACAGACATCGTAACCATGACAGAAGCTAAAGAAAAGTGTTGATACTGGAAAACTCACGGTGACCTGTCAGGATGACTTCCTGTTTTCACTGAATCTGCAGCAGCAGAGGAGGTCAGCTTCATCTTACACTGACGTTAAACTGAAAACACTCTGCGTCCTCGTCCACCCCTCCCCCACCTCCTCCCCCACCCCCTCCTCCTCCTCCTCTTCAGCCTGTAACACAGAACATCTCCCCCAGCAGACAGAACTAATCTCACTTTCCCCTCCGTTTCACCCTCGCACTCCTGAAGAAGAGGCTCTCTAAATATTTTATATTCCATTGGCTGCCCCTACTCATCCTGCCGCTGCCTCTTTCAAGCGTTTCTATGGACTACGGCGGGCGAGGGGAGGGGGCACAAACATGCCTTACAGTCTGAAAGCATCTTCAGCATCATCACTGCACTCAGCGATGATCCTGAAACACATCAGCAGCCTGAAAACAGCATCCAACGCCGACCGACCGACACCTCATCTTTAAACAGGAAACCCCCCCCATTAGGGCTTTCCATTATGAGGCAGAATGCTGTGAGGGGGGGTTTCATTTAAGGCCCTGCTGCTGCTGCTAACCACAGTCTTCTTTCAAACCCAACCTGGAGCCTTCAGGAGGAATGATCCAGGCTAACGTGATGCTTTAAAAGCGCAGGTTTGACTTGTTGTTCAAACTGAATATTTGGGGAAAAAGTTCACAGTAACACATTTTGTTCTCAGGTAAATTCCTGAGCTTCATCACAGCTTTTAGGACAGCTGGTATTTTACTGTAAGTGTGACACCTTAACTGTGTTAAAAGGATTTTTCCTGCCAAGCTGATGGAGACTGAGGTGTTTCACTACATTAAAATAACTGTGTCCTGACAGCTGTTTGCTGAAGTTTAAAATAATTCTACAATAAAATGAGTTTTATTGTTTCCGCTGTTCCATATCAGTCAGCTCCGTACACTTTTGGACAAGGACCCACTGACTAAAGATGAAAATAATTTACATAATTAGGTTATTATTAGAAAATCCAGCAGCAGTGACTGTCCATGTGAGTTTATTTTAGTTATTGTTATGATGTCACCTGAACAGGACCCAATCAAATTAAAGACGTGAAGCTTCTGTAACAACAGAAAAATAATTTCTACCTCAGGGTGGAGGTCTCCATGACTCTCCATACACCCCCTGCATTTATTCACATGTTATTATCAACTCCCTCCACAATGAGCGCAGTGGGGCCTTTGTTTCAGGGGATCAATGTAATCCACAGGCAGCCCAAGTAGCAGCCTGCTTCGGGGCCTGGGGGCCGCCGCTCGCCATTCAGGGTTTGTTTGAGCCGGGGCACCTCTGATTGTCTCAAAGGTCACTCATTTAGAGGCTCTCCAGGCTGCAGAGGAGAGACTCGTCCCTCCTGGAGGGAGCTGAGGAGAAAGTGAATGAGGTGAGGAAGAAGAGAACGTGAGAGCAGCAGGGATCACAGAGAGCCACGATTAAGGTGCTCCGAGAGCTTTTTAGAGCCACCTGAGATTAGACTGAAGACATAAACAATGCTGCTGCCGATAACATTAAGGTCCTGTGATAAGCAGATTCCAGAAAAGAAATAATACACAGGCACAGCAATGATAAAAAGCCTTGACCTACTTCTACAGAAAGGCCAAAGAATGAAGAGGAAACACCTCAGATCACACTGAGCTTCTGACAGAATACAGAACATCAAACAAGAACCGAACCAGCGGCCACTGTCATAATGTAAAGATTTGTGACCCCAGGAAGAATAGCTGCTGCGTTGCTGCAGTTAATGGGGATCTAAATAAAGAAAGAAGAACAGCGGCCTTCACTAAAATTATTGCCTGCAGTTCCTCTGACGTCCAGCAGAGGCTAAAGCAGTGAGTAAGTCCCCATAGACTCCCATGTTAAAATAAACGTGTTTACAGAAACTGTTTTGGTCTATAGATAATTTCCCCCTTCATAACACCTGTACGTCTGTGTGTCTAAGTAACATTAGCTCCACCCTCTTGTCCAAATATGGTCACTTCTGGCTCCAAAAAACCAACATGGCAGCAGCCAAAAGAACATCACTACCCAATGGCTGATGTCCCTCTTTTATATCCAGTATGTATTTAAGGGGGCAGTCCTTTATAATTTAGATCATTAAAAAGGTTCTTTAGTTGTACTTTAGGAGAGACTTCAGTACAAAACTGTAAAACCTCCCTTTACCCTCCCTTAAAGATGTACAATAAGTCTGAATTTAATAATTGAATTGAATTAATTAACCCCAAATTTAGGTTTGACCCTGTAACCTCAGGAGCGTCTTTAACCAAACAGAAAAGTCTCAAATGAATTTTAACTTCCTCAGCAAACTCATGCGCTTTATTTTCATCCGTTGTCCTGATTGATAAATCTTTGTTGAAAAGTGGCTAGTCTGTCCATTTTTTCTAACGCTCACATATTTCTACTGCTCATAGCTACAGTTACACTGTGAGAAACAGCCTATAAATCCATTTTTATCGTGCAGCTGATGGAATGTATTCAGAGTCTTTGAGGATCTTGCAGACACCTTTAAACCAGCGTTAAGTGTCATTAAATGACCTTCCAGGTTCTTCAAACAGATAAGGATTTATCTTCCAGAAAAAGGAGACACTCAGACTTGAATGTAATGACGTATTTCTCGACAGCTGATATCCATCTGACTCTCAGGTGCAAAGGATTTCCCAAAATGTCAGATAATGGCAGCGCACACTGAACCTGACCTCGGCCTCTTTGAAACCGTGGATAAAATCAAACGGAGCTCCTGCAGCATCCCTTTGAAAAATGTTTTAACTGCTTTGCTTTTCTTCAGTTTTTACCAACATTCAGGCCGGCTACCAAACTGAATCACACAAGTGTCTCTAAATGAAGGATTGATTGCACATGTTGCACCATTACAGCCCCTCAGCTATCAGGAGGCCTCACTAATGCATGCAGGGTGTGAAAGAAAACACCACCTCGACAGAGTGTGCCTCTTTCTCTTGTGCAACATTGAGCAGGGTATTCGGTCAAAAGGTGACAAATAAAGGATTCAGTTCCCCAGTTTTATACTGTTAAGCACCAGGATGGCCCTTTGGAGTGCTGTCCAAGTCCTCTGAGGGATGTCTGGAGATCGGGCCTGTGTTGGACTGATTGGTGGATTGTAGTGGAAGACTTTGGGAGGACTTGCTGACCCCATGAGCAGACAGTTTTGCCTCAAAGGCAACAATCTGAGAGAGGAACCGTTAACGATGTTTTAAGGTGTCTTAACGAGCCATTCCTCCAGCTATCTGGCTCAGTAAATGAGACACAGCCTGCAGAGGCTTTCATCAGCGTCCACTCTCTCCTCACCTTTTATCCACACAGAGCAACTCTATTGACAGCGGGACAGTGTGATGGAGGAAATGGGTTTTCTGATGCATGCCCAATTTTCTGCTTTTGAGAGCCGATGACTCACTTTGGTAAATTCTCCATCTTTAAGCTTGTGTACAACAAAGTGGTGTAAAGCAGCACCAACTGTCTAAACTGGAGACTGAAACTAATAACCAGTCAAATGAGCACAAAATAACCTGGGTAAGCCAAACTTGTTTTCATTTTATCAGCTTCCTATTTCCTATGTGTTTAGTAAAGTGTTGTGATGTTTAAAGGTCTCTGCTTGGGCTTTCCTAACTAAAGGAGGGTAACAGCCTACTGGGGAGCTCCCCCAATAACTAGATACCTTCAAGGACTTTTCTTTTTGCATTGCATCACCTAAAGAAACTGTACACTACCATATATGAAAGGTTCCTCTTGTGCCTCTTTTTGGAACAATGAAACAGTTCATTCACTTCCAAAGTGCCTAATATCCAGGTACTTTTCCAGGTGTATGTTAATTCAGTGTTTCTAAAGAGTTCAAGGGACTCCCTAAGGGTGACTACCCACTGGGGAGCTCTCCCGAGAACTAGATACCTTCAAGGGATTTTTCTGTTTTCATTTGCAATGCCAAAAGGAAGTACACCAACATCCCCCTAAGTTTAATCTAGTGCCCTCTTTGCTAGAAGAGTACCTACACTGAAGGAGGAGCTAAAAAAGACCCCAAAAGCAGGATTCTAACACTTACGATAGGCCCCTCTTCTTGGAGTTCAGACAGAAAAACTGGGGTACTTCCAACAACTACTAGAACTATGAAGATGTTCATCCAGCCCGAAAGCGCCCAATATCCAGGATCTGTCCAGGAACTAACATAGAGCTTTTGGACCAAGAAATTCTGGGAATTCCCTGAGGGTAACTATCTGCTGGGGTAGTCCCTAGAGAACTTCATATCCCTCAGGGACTTTTTTCTGTTTGCATCTGCACTGCCAATAAAAACACTGAATCACGCTACCAGGACTCAAAGGTTCTTCTTGTGCTGGAGAGTAACCATCCTAAAAGAGGAGATAAAAAAAGGCCCCAGAAACAGAGTTCTAATAACTACATTCATCTCCACTACTTGTAGTTTAAACATGAAATGGGTATACGTCCTCCAACAGCTATCAGAACTATGAAGGAGTTCATCCAGCACAAAAACACCTAAAATCCAGAAATTTATTAATGAATTCAAAGGACACTTTGGGGCTCCCTTGGGTTAAGTACACAATGAGATACTTTCAAGGCCTTTTATAGGATGACTAAGAAAATAACAACTACTACAACCACACCAACAAGATGAAGGACAGCTGGTGAATAGAGATGTTTGTTTTTGCCTCATAGGTTTTATGACAACAACAAAGTTGAAAAATGAGGGTAGCATTCTGAAAATGTGTTAAACCCAGCAGCTACGACCACCCAAAGTAGAGGAATTTGATATGTCGCG
The DNA here is from genome assembly GCA_015108495.1 of Heterochromis multidens. Classification (NCBI taxonomy): domain Eukaryota; kingdom Metazoa; phylum Chordata; class Actinopteri; order Cichliformes; family Cichlidae; genus Heterochromis; species Heterochromis multidens. Next base: position 12,159 of record VUQS01008298.1, read on the forward strand.
TTACTGACCAGCTATATCTTTATCGTTTATCTATATAAATGATTATCTTATTTATCTTAAGATTTATCTATTTATCTGTATTAGGACGTACATATACAGGATATATATCAATACTGTATTTGCAACAGCTAAAATAAAATTTGTTCTCTTTCATGCCTCAGATTTTTGGTGTTTTGAAGAACGTTAAATAGACTGAGTTGGATTCCTGGATCAATAGCGTGAAAATTAAATGATAAGCCTGTCAGAAACCAGAGTCAATAGGACCGCTTTTCTTTGGAGGAAATCATCCATGTCCTGCAGAGCTTCATGCTGACTTATGTATTGTAATAATAATTTATCACGCAGCATGAACTCTACTAGAATAAAGTTACTGACGGAGCTTGGAGAAAAATGGTTAAAGGACATCTTGTTAAAACCAAAATAATGAACATATATTCAAATCAAGCATGATTATGGCCTTGAGACCGATTACAGCACATTTATGAAGAACAGGAACCTGTTCCTTGACTCTTGAAGTTGGCAGATTAAAAACATCCAGGAGGAGAACAGGTTGTGTTAATTATGAGAGTTAGAAGTTAATAATTAATCAAAATTTCCTCAGTATTGTCCTCCACGTATGATGAGATTACTTTTACTAAGACCCAGAAATGTTTTGGTGCACTGATGAAGAAAGAATGAAGGACTGTTTTTAATTCTTACCTAATGAGTTTCCTACATTTGTAAAGCTTGGAAAAACCATCAGGAGGTTTTATTTGTTGCCTGTCTGGTTCTGGTTTCTTTTCCTAAATAATGGTGTCTCGTAATGCTGTCTGGGCCCGGCATATTTATGCAGGAAGGAATAATAATAAAAATCAATCAATAAACTGGGAGTGAGACGGCAGTATGTGGGTGTTTTCGTCTGTTTATGGAGATGGTGGTTACCCATCACCTCTGGAGAATTTATAGTTGGGGCTGGATGATATTTTACAATCTGATTTAGAGTCTTTTATAGTCTAGAGACACCTTTAGGTATGTAAGAGATACAAAAAACAAAGTCCTCCAGCATCGATCACACACTTCTTTTTATTTATGAATGCACGCCTGGATTTTTTTCTTGGACCCGGCTGTGACGGAGCGGCGGTCGGTCACTCACTGATCTCCTCTGCTCTTTGCTGCCTGAAGAAAGATCGTTAATTGAAACTTCGGGAGAGCTCCCAGTGGAAGTGCTTGAGACAGATAAGTCAGCTGGAACCAGAGAGCCGGTCAGCTTTCCACGGGGAGGGAGCTGGCAGAGATCTGAAACAGCTGCACGGTGCTGAGCGTCAGCTGATGTGAAAAGAAAATAGGCTCCGTGTGACATAAAGGAACCAAGGACCACAACTCTACTGAGAGTTTAAAGGGAAACATTTCAGAAGGACCATTTTTACTCCTTTTTCACCTTTTTTTTTGGGTATAAGAAGGAGAAGAAAAAGTTCTCCAACTGAAAGATTATATCTGTTTACTTAAATGACTCCTGAAGCTGCTCCTGAAATGGAGCGCTTCCATTTTAATATGGGAGTCTATGGGGACTGACTCACTGCTGGAGCCTCTGGTGGACGTTAGAGGAGCTGCAGTTTTTAATGGATGCCAGGAAGCATCAACTTCTAGAGTTTGAAAATGAATCTTTCGAAACTCTTTTAGCCTTTTTCCTCAAACAATGACCTTTAAACAACAACAAAGTGAACAAAGCTGTGAAACAAAGATGAATGCATGCCCCACATCCCACAAATCTTTAGCTGGAATGATTTAAATCTGGATGCAGACTGAATGGGACGTTATTGGGCATTAAACAGCTGTAACAGTTATTCTTCCACTTCCCCTCCTTTCTCTTTCAGCTCCCACTGTAACGCCTTCCAGTCCCTCGACTCTAAAAGGCACAAAGAAACTGGTGCATTCGAAGAAACAAACCGAGGGGCGAAGTTTATTCAGCATTAGTCAACACTTGTTTTCTTTCTAATCTCTCATTCAGCAGTTAAACCGATCTCTGCGAGCACGCCGTCTCTCTCCACTCCACTGGCAGAATTTAATTGAGAACGCCGCCGCCCGCTCCATGGCCACGGCTAAGGTCATCGCCGGCGCTGCCGATCCGGCGAGCGGGCCGGATTATCCACACTCATTATGTACTCGGGTTTGATAGTGGGCCTTTGAGATAACAGGGCTGCTGAAAAACACATTAGTAGCTGTTCAGATTTCCATCAGTGCAGCTGCCAGACGTTTTCTTTGTTTACACGCCATTTACCATCGAGGCCCTTCAGGCCGGGAAGGTGGCGAGGAGACGGATGGCTGGAGTTTGGCCTTTTCTATTCCAGTGAGACAAACACTCACATACAACAATGGAGGAATACCACCTTAAAAATGGTCATACAAGCATAAAACCATCCAGAATCCCACCATGGGGTCCAGTTACAGGTTGGTCCAGAGCGTTCGCTCACATCCAGCAGGAAGGCTTCATGACCAGAAAGACTGTTTTTATTGGCTGTTAAATCTCAACTAAAACCCAAACTTTTAAAATAAAAGCTTTTAGTAGATGAAGATTTAGGCTGACTTCAAACTTTCCAAAACCCATGACCATTACAGAGGGATTATTCCAGCTTCATTTACAGAGATTAGATCATATATTTGGTACAAAAAAGTAGATCAACCAGGTGAAACCACCTAAGATAAAAGATTTTGACTGAAGCAGAGAAAATATGTCCTTGGCTGCAGTTTTCGGGTAAATGGACTCCAACCAGCTCACTCCTGGCAGCGGGACAGCTTATCAACAGGGGCACACAGGACAGAGTCTGGATCCTTGCCCACAGTTTGGCAAAAGGGGCCATGAGGGACCGAGGCCCCCGCTGCCCCACATGTAGAGGTGGCGGTTCAGCCAGCAAACACAGCATGGAAATATGGCTGCCGGGTGGCTGCGACCCAGCAGGGAAAACAGTGCAGTGCTGATTCTAACTATCACTGCCACCGAGCCACACCTGCCCTCTCTGTCAGGAGGGGGTCTGATCATCATCTGGGAATCTCAGGTGGAGGTGAGACCTGTCCTCAACTTTTAATGTCACAGCAGATATGAAGCTGAGGCTCGCAGGACAAATCTGAATTGCTTCAGCTGCTTAAACAAGATGCTAAACTTTGATCTGTCAAACTTTCCCAAAGGTCATCACCCTGTGACTGATGACCTGGATGAACACATGAGAAACAGAACAGATCTCCTTTATTTATCCAGGTAAAAGTCTCTTTGACATTAACATCATTTCTGTTTCAGAGTGACCGGGCCAAGAGGGCAGCAAATGATCACATAATTACAGTCATCACACCATCACATCCAGATCATGTTCAATAACAAATCAAAGACAAAACAGCTTCAGTTTCAAACTAATTTCATTCAACTTTAAGAGCAATCAGAAGGGTACTTTTTTTATGGATCCTTTAAAATTAAACTTCTCCACCGTAACCCACTCTGACAGTTTTAGCTCCTTCTACAGAGTATTTGAGGAAAGGGTGGGGCATATTTTAAAAGACTCTTGCCTAATTCTGTTCTAACTTTGAGGACAAACATTTGTAAAATACCGTGAGTGTAGGCTGTACTGATTATGGTTTTTATGTACAGTATGTATACAGATAAAAGGAAAGCACCCCAAGTAGAAATTTATGTGTTAAAAACCAACCAATGGGAAAGTCTGTGGACAAACATGATGATTTCCACAGCCAGTAATTAAACATAAAGCACAATAGTAGACCGCGGGCTCTGCTTCTTTAGGTGTCTCTCATAAAAAGCAGATAAACTAACCCAACCCAGCAGATCAACCTAACCCAACTCAGCTAGAGAGAGAAACAAGACTTGTTCCTAAAAACAAACTTAATGTAAGCTTCAGCTCAGACACAAGCCTTGAAATTCTGATCTACAATGATGTCTAAATAAGAAGAAGCACTCAAAGAGCACAAACCTCCACCAAGGCAGTTCCCTCTCTGAGCAGTGTTTCCTTTAAAGGGAACAGTTTCATGTATTTTCTATATATTCATTTTGTTTTCTTTGTTTTTTACTCTGATTACACAAACATTATGTAGGAGTAGGTCATGGATAACAGGTACTGATTTATAAATAACTGGACATGAATAACTTGATTTTATTATACAATATTATACTACAATATATTTCTAACTAACTAGCAGCTCATTCTCTTTCTCTTGATAATACTTTCTTTAAAGATAAAACACATTTACACATATATAACATACATATAACACATTCTGGGCTCAACTTGAAAGGCAGATGTGAAGTGTAAAAGTGAGGTCAGAGGTCAAATGTGACATGATATTTTAAATCCTTACTTTCTATATGTTGACAACACACAGCACACCTGTAAGAATCATAGTTTCTAATAGTTATATGACTTTTTGTCAATTTTCCACCAATAAATCATTAAGGTGACCTTGAAGACTTTGGTGGATGGAAGCCAAATTTGAATGGATCGTTAACATGAGCCCACTCTGCACCCATACAAAGTTTTATCAGAAGTCATTCAAAACTTTTCCAGTTATCATGTTTACAGTCAAAATGACACCAAAAACACGACCTCCTCTGTGGAGGTAATAATATATGACGTGATCGTTTCAGTTTCAGCCTGTTTCAGTTGTCGTCTTGGAAAGACTGTGGTAGACATTTGAGAACAGCGTGACTTTGGAAGTTCTTGCATTGAAACCAACATGAGTTTGAAAGCAGACTGCAGTAGTTTAAAGGACAAGGAAAGAAAATGATGTTGTAATAAGAACCAATATTATTTATCTAAGGAAGAGAGTGGCCCTAATATAGAGAGACCTGAGGCTAAAAAACTTACTTTAGATCCACCTGTAGTTACTCACAACTAAAACACTGTTAGAGAAAGTAAGACAGAAAATATCAGAAAAGTCAAAGTTAGTTCTTCACAGGAGATACAAACCAGTTTCCCAGCTGAAAGTCTTCGCTCCTTCACCCTGAGTCGGATAAGTCGTTTAGGCATGACAACGTGTTGGAACGACTTCATGAAGCTGATGACCTGAAGAATCTAAAACACGAAACCGAGTTTGCTTTTTCTCCTTGAGCATTAAAATAAATCCAAACGTAGTTTCAGGGTTTTATTCTGTGCTGTAGGAAATATTAAAACACTCGTCACATCCGGTTTTTAAAACATTAAAACGGTGATGGCAAAAAAAACACTCAGCTTGAGGCTTCGCTAACCAATTACAATCTATAATTTCACATTATTCACTCCTCCTGAGCGTCATCAGTAATTACCAACAGATCAATAAGTGATTCCAGCTGGTTAACTTGAGTAATTAAACCTGTTTATGTAGTTTTAAATGAAACCAGACTTCTGTTTGTCCCACCTGTTGTTCAGCGTTTGTTTTTTAACTTTAACAGGCAGAAAAATCCATGAAATCAAACTAAGCCAGTCGTGCTTCAGAGGATCAATGAGCATCTCTCCATGCTTCAGCAGAGTTTCAGCTCTTCAGCCTCCTGACTGTCAGTATTAGTGCTCCTCCTCCTCCGCTGCCTTCCAGCTGATAACAATCACATTAAAATGTTCATTATGCAGCTGAACGGGGCGCTCGGCCAAACCGTGCAGCACAGCTCCTCATTTCCTCTCGTCTGATCATGTGGTCAGTCTCCGCCCGTCACACTGTCAGTGGACAATAAATCCATTTAAATGCAAATCAAACACACCCCGAGTCTAATTTTCCCCGTGTAACTCGGACTTCATTGGAATGTGACAAGCTGCCACACTGATCCAACAGCAGGAAATGTCCAGAAGAAGAGCTGAAACGATCAATCAATTTATTGGCTGGTGGATCGATGAAAACTCTGATGAGTAATTAAACACCTCAGAAATGTTTAACTGCAGACTGTTCTCTGTTTACGCTCCTTTGTTTCTGTCAGTCACATCAAATATTTACCACTTAAACGTCTTTAATTAGACTTAAAATCCACCCACCTGATGAAAACTTAAAGCTGGTGTCCTAATAAATCCACTAGTGCTGTTAATATTTAAACTCCGATGTCCTCTGGCTTTAAGCCATGTGATTTAAACATGAAAAACATGTTCAAAGTAGAAAAGCTCCAGTGTTTTAGAAACTGCTGATCTGCTGGGATTTTCCCACAACCATCTCTGAGTTTACAGAGAAGGTCTGAAACAGAGAGAATATCCAGTGAGCAGCAGCTCTCTGGGTAAAAATGTTCTGTTGAGGTCAGAGGTCAGAGGAGAATGGCCAGACTGCTTCGAGCTGATAGGAAGGCACTGACAGGCACAACACTGTACTAACAGGTGTACCTAATGAAGCTGGTGAGTATATGAACATATATCAAAAGAAAGAGCAGAAAATGTTTAATTTTATACCATCACATAACATAAAAACACTGCTGAAATATTTAATCAGTGGCAGGGATCGTGCTGCTGTGACAAAGGAACAAATAAAGTATTATTATATCTAAGATATTAGTATCCTAATCCAAATATGGTCATTTGCTCCAAAACGACAACTTTTAGGCTTCAAAATGTCCACAAGCCAGTGGGTGCCCTCGTCCATCTTTCATATACAGTCTGTGGTCCAGACTAACTGATCAGCAGTTTTGTGTTAGAAAATAAAGAAAACCTGACTGCAAGGTTTTACTTCTTTGAGAAACGGTTGAATTATTTTCTAAATACCAAGTGATGCTGATTATCTCCCGCTAACGAGTTTCATTGCAGAGAAAGATAAAAGTGTTTACTCGGTAAATGGACTCAAAGACACAAACTTTAATTATACAAACAGAAACGGTGACAATACCTCTTCAATCGATCAGCAGCGGCGGCTCTAATCACGGTGTTTCTGTGGCGGCCTGCTGCCTTCGGCGGCTTTGATTTCTCTCTTTTTTTACTCAGGAGAGAAAAACAGGAAATCACAGCAGCAGCTCCAAACTCTGATTTGTTTATCATCTCAATTAACTTTTCAGCAAAAGTGCCCAGAAGATATTTCACCGACTGAATGCCAAAGCAGAAACAGAACTGAGCCGAGCCTGCTGAGAGTCTCCGGCTATCACCGCCGTCCTTGCCGAGATTCCAATTGCCTATCTTTTCTAATTGGGTTTTCAGAAGTGACGGAGCCGCCACGCCGCTCAAATGAATGGAAGATCATAAAAAAATGTGACTCCTTTTTAATGTGATTTGCTGAAATGTGATCGAAGCTGTTGTGACGCTGCCCGCTGTTCTCACCGCGGTGCCTCTCCATGAAAAATAAATGATCAAATCTTACCCCTCCTGCTCTTATTGCAACTTAAATGGCATGTCAGCTCAGCTCGTGTGACTCCCCACTGAAGGGATGTCTGTTCAGGATTTCTGTCTTTATTTCACTCCTGCAGCATCACACAGAAATGTTGCTATAGAGACTTGTCACTCGATCACAGCAGCAGCTCGCAGCCCACACAGCAGGAGGTCTGCTATGTAAATGAAAACAAGACAAACGCAAAACAACTCAAGAAGAAAAAGCAGCTTGATTTGACTCAGTCCTCTCGGGTTTGTAAAAGACTCGCACCTCAGACCTCATTTTTTTAAATAAAAACTCACTTTGCGCCCCCAGAGGTGAGGATTCAACTCACCATCCACAGCGAGGACGAAGCTCTGCAAGCGGGCTTTTATACTGAAGGGAAATCTGTGCTTCCTGTTTGATAGATGCAGAAGCTCAGCTTTAGGCCAGCTCCAAGATCAGAGTAAAAACAGCGCGGACACATGGACCTGTTTTACACTGGACCTGTTTTAAACTGGACCATTATTCATCTGATCCATAGACTGGATATAAAAGATGGATGTAGCCACTGTGACGTCACCCACTGGTGTCTGATCTCTGTGTAGAAACTTACTTGTTGCAGTACTTTAAACTGCATTCAGTTTGACTAATGTGGGTGTTTAGATCATTATTACTGTATATTTAAGAATACAATAAAAAATTAGCCCTCCCAGGTGATGGATTAAGATCCATTTCACCTCCTACTCAGTGAGAACTGCAGCTGAAATGATCTCCTGTTTTTCAGGTAACTGGTTTCCCTCAGCTTTTGGAAACATGTTGACGCCACCATTCAGGCCTGTCTGGGAGCCAATACGACAGCATAAAGCAATGAAAGCCGTGAGCTGTGAGATCATTAATGTGCTGTTGTAATGTCAGATACAGGTAGGCACAGGTATTCTCGCTGTCTTTAGCCTGGATTTGTTCATGTGTGTCAAACTGGGGCCATAAAAGAAGCAGAATTATCAGTCAGCAGCTCCTGTTTGTAATAAACCAATCTCTGCGCACAGTTAGAACTGGATTACTAAAACTAATAAAAAGCTAAAAACATGATGATTTTAAACCAAGTTCTGAATGGTCTTTTTTGTTTTTTCGTGCTGAATTTTCCGATTACAGTCCAGATCCTTTAATTTGACACAGAATGATGAATTAAATGACCGGGGACCATCCCAATCTCTCCGGTAACATTAATCCTGTTGGAACAGGGGTTTCAAAGCTTCGTATAATTCATTCACCTGTGAAAACTGAGCGTCTTTAATCTCCCGTCCTCATCCCTCAGCGTTTATCGGAGGCCAAACAAAATCACAGGCTGAAGCAGAAACGATTTGAACGTCATTGAGAAGAAATGTGGCTCGGGGTCGTCGCTTTAATGAAGACATTTATTTGCCAAGCGAACGGCTCGCACCTTCAGCGAGAGCAGAGAATATTGACCAGCGGCGGCAACCAGCACATACCTCTGAAAGGTCAAACTCTATATTAAAAAATGAAGAGCGGGGGAGAAATTATAGAGCCGCTGCTGCGTCCACCGATCATCTCAGCTCTGCTATCCTAATCGCAGATAATAAGAGGATGAAAAATGGCAGAAAGAGCAGCAGTAGACGTTATTGGTGCTGATTAAATGGCCGGTTAGTGTCTGAATGAGCAGGTTGGGCTGGAGCTCGGCCATGTTCGCACTGAGGAGTTAAAAAAACATCAAACCTTTTCTAAACACTCTGAACATGATGTGGGACTCTGTTTGGAAGACCAGTTGAGGAAAAAGGAAGACGAGCCTGAAAAGTCATAAAGGAAAACCGGACTGACTGAAATGTCTGATGGAAACTGCCTCCCATGAAAAATTGGACCCTCAGGAAACGAGGAAAGTGGACTAAAAATGTCTGAAAACCAGGGATTTTCCCAGTGACTAATTTAGTAGTTCTTTAAACAAGACTAAAGAAAAAAAAGATCAAACTACTTGAATAGAGAAAAAAAAAGGCCAGTCAGAAAACATTCAAAACTGACCACAATGTGATGAAGAAGGTTAAACACTGGCCACACAAACACTGCCTGAGTATTTGAGAGCTACATGAAACCATGAATCCTGCTCCTCCATGATCAGCTCACGTTTTAAATGTTTGCAGAGTGTGGCTAACAGGAGCAGTTCTAGCAGCAGCAGACCACCTTCGCTGCAGGTTAGTGTTCACACACCTCGCTCTGGTCACGCTCTGGTTATCATACATACAACTGCTCATTTTCTCCATCAAAGTACTGCAGAACCGCAGTGGTTAGCACAACCTCGCTTGTTTACAACTTCCTGTCACAGAGAGAGAGGCGTGGCTGTTTTGAGGGCTGCAGCCCCGGTTTGTGGCAGGAGCCTTCACAGCATCTGTGAACCAACAGATAACTGCTGAAGAACTGACTCGTCTTTCTGGTGCCAACTAGCACAGCAATGGTCAAACATCTAGTTGACTAGTCACGCACATCCTGACTCAAACCTGGACTGAAGGTCTCTGTGGAAAACTGGATTAAACTGTTTACAATAAAAACTGGAGTAAAGGAAAAGGGAAACCTGGGCTAAGACATGAGGAAAAACTGGACTGAGATGTCTGAGGAAGACCGGACCAAGGCGTTACTATGGGAAACTCGACTGAAGGTCTTTTTGAATAACTGGATTCAAATATAACTTAGGAAGCTGGAATAAATGTGCTGGATCAGAGGGACGCTGAGGAACAGGGGAAAGCTGGACTGCTCTTCCCTGACAGCTCTTATTGTGTAACGAGCATTAAAAATACTCGAGGATCTGGACTACCAGATTCTTTAACAGTTTGTGATTTGTTGGTTCGATTTCCTGCCCACATTTACTAAAGCAGGATGAGGTTATGATGATTCTCCACTTTCCAGAGCTTATGCATCAATTTCCAGTGAAATGGATTTGCATCACTTCCTCTTGCTCTTTGGTTAGCAAACATGAGTTATCAAAATCCCACCAATGTACCTTTGTTGTTGTGCATACTTCTAAATGTTCTTCAAACAGGTCTTTGTGTGGTCAGATTATGAATTATTCCATCAAATCACGATCTCTGTTCCTCTAAAATCTTCAGCATGGACCTCATCAGTGTTATTTTGATTTATTTTTGTCAATATGCATCTGTGACATCTCCCAAAACATTTTAATGGATATCTAAGTTTCCTTTTCAAGTGCTGATGTTCTGACCCAGTTCACAGAAAGTCAGTTTCAGTGTTTTGGCTCACGGCTGATGCAAACGAGAGAAGGAAAGAGGGTAAAAATGAAGTCATTTCAGACCATGATTTAGTCATTTGATGGCACAAATTATTAATCTGAAGGAACGAATCAGGTCATTTCAGGGTAAGAGCTGCTAAATTAAAGGCAGTAAAAGTTCTTTAAAGGGACTGATTTGAAATTTGAAGGGACAAATTATTTATTTAAAGGGCTGATTTATGAAATGCAGAGCCCTGCTGTTGTCAGAGAATAAAACAGACTTTATTCAAAGTCATAAATGCTAACGTGGTCACTCCTGAGCACTGATTATGTCTGTTTTTATACTGCCGCAATCATCTGGATGACAGAAGAACTGATTATGGGACTGACCAGAAAGAAATATCCAATCAGATCACAAATCTTTTTCCTATTATTTTTGCAAAAGGTGAAAATTCTTTAATCTAGCGTGCTTTCCCGGTGAAAACTTAAAAAGTCGTGTTTTTCTTCTCGCTTTGAGCTGCCCCTTCTCACATATGGCCTCAGAAACAGACACTTTATTAATTCAGCCTGTACTTGGCACTGCGGTGAGGAGCTGAGAGCACTAGACCAGGACCAGAGGGGGTCTGAGGGAGTCCAACTGGCCTGTGGGAAGCTTTAGTGCCAGGGTCGGCACCCCATGCTCGCTGCAGAGAAAACAACCGTTTAACATGTTGGATTAGCTGGGATTAAGGACATCTGTTGAGCAAAATGAGGAGCTTCTGTTGGTTTTATCTCTCCTGCTGCGATGGCACAGAACAGACCAGGAGCTAGGAGAAATTAAAAGTCAAACTCTGGAAGCCACCTGGAGGAAAATATGACAGCTGAAGACAAATCAGCTACTCTGGAGGTTCTTTAAGCTTTGTTAGGTCTTATACTTCAAATTCTCGGTCTTTCATAATGATGTATTGTAGTTTTTACTTACAGCTGGTTTGTCTGAGAACTGACTTTAACTACTGAGACAAAGTGAGTATATAAACTGTCCAAAAAGCATACATAATGTAGAACCTGGAGCACCAAAAACATCAATATCCACCCATTATTTAAGACTTAATACAGAGTTAAGATACTTGAGTAATTGCTAATAAGGCTCCAGTTAGTTTCATCAAAGCAGAATTTATTCTTTCTGAGGTCTGCTTCATCACAGCTTTAAAGACACTTTAATCTTGTTGTTTTTAATAGAATAGAAGAATAGAATAGAATAGAATAGAACTTTATTAATCCCTCGGGAAGGTTCCTCTGGGAAATTTGGTTTCCAGCAGCAGTACACTGTCATTTTACAGTTATAATAAAAAATATACTTAATAAATAAATACTTTGTCCTCCTGTGTCCCCCTGTTTCCCCTCCCCCTCTCCCCCAGCGAGGAGTTGAACAGTTTGATGGCGTGTGGGACAAAGGAGTTTTTAAGTCTGTTGGTCCTGGACTTCGGGAGAAGCAGCCTGTTGCTGAACAGACTCCTCTGTTTGTTTATGACAGTGTGCAGAGGGTGCCTGGCATTGTCCATAATAGCCAGCAGTTTGTTAAGAGTCCTCCTCTCTGCCACTGTCACCAGAGTGTCCTTCATGGCTTCATGCCGACCACAGAGCCTGCCCTCCTGATTAGTTTGTCCAGCCTGGATGAATCCTTCTTTGCTGTGCTGCTCCCCCAGCACACCACAGCGTAGAAAAGGACGCTGGCAACCACAGACTGG
>VUQS01008299.1:3034-15872 GCA_015108495.1 Heterochromis multidens
TATATATAAAATATATATATATATATATATATATATATATAAAATATATATATATATATATATATATATTTTATATATATATAATATATATATATATATTTTTTATATATATATATATATATATATATATATATATATGTGTGTGTGTATATATATATATATATATGTACACACACACACACATAATTTTTTTTAAATTAAATTCTATCATGTCTGAGAAACACTGAAAAATTTATTTTACGATATAGTGTACAACCAAGACCTACATTTCTACCAATTAGTAATCATGGTAATGTTCACAAGTAACAAAGCCATTGACAAAATACAACCAACACTAAATTTAACATAACCAATATCAAAGAAACCAAAGCCATCTTTGCATTTATGACCAGAAGAGAAAAATTAAAAACACAGTGTTGTTAAATCTCCTTTGATAAGATGTTTCTGGCTCATTAGTGATCAGTGCCCCAACCACATTTGCGTTTCAGGTTTTTTGTCCCCCGTTTGTATTCTTACTATACTTATTATTCATCAGTCATTTCAGAAAGACTTCCCACAGAGGATAGTCATAAAGTAATCAAAAACAAAACCAAGCTCTATTAACAACAGCTGATAGGGTTAATCTTTTATGAATTACCTTAATTAATAGTGTTTGAATATTTTCATCCAGCTGAAAAAAAAAGGTTTCCAAATCCCCTTATGTAATAACATTTATAAATATTCTCGGTGCTCATTGGCTACAAGTCATTGTCTTCATTAAATTCCTGAGCTAGTGCAGTTCCTTGCTCCCAGTTTGCACCTGTATGTCATCAGCCAGTGTGCTGGCGGCGCCCAGTATGGCTTGGCTTAATACTGACAGGTGGTAGTGAACTTTGTCCCAGTCGCTGGCCTGTCCTGATGACTCAGCGTTATCATAGGCATCAGCTAGACCTGGGAAGGTTGGTTTGCCAGCACTACTTGAAGCCCAGATAACATGCCTGTGTAACACACAACAACAAAACACAACAAAATAAAGACTGGCACAACAGTGGTATTGGATGTGTTCTTTAGTTACAATGAAATAAATAATTGTTGCCACTACACCTGGTATCTCTCTTGTGAAAAGACTACTAAATGCAACAAGCAATCGAGTGTAAGAGCGGCTGCCCAAGATCTGAGTCACTGGGACTGCCATATTCAAAACACTTGTACTGCTGAAACACATTGTCATGATGTCACTTTATTCCATGCTTTTACATCCTGCATATTGTTCAGTAGTTTATCACAATGTCTCCTTGCACCAGACATGTGGTCCTGCTGCATTGCATCATTTTGTTTCACTATTACTTCTTTTAATGGGTTTTAACGATTGTGCCAGCCCCAGTGGCTGCAAGAGACTTTTGCTGTTTGTAGGTAAAAAAAAAAGTGACTTAGATATATTCTGGCCCTGCAGGCACACCTTTCTTCTTGAGTCCAGATGTTTTACTTTAGGTTTCATTTAAGACAGTAAGCATAACCATGGTAATCATGTCCTGATTAACATGTTTTAGGATGAAAATTAACAGTGGGACTTCAGTAACCCCCACAGTCCTTCGACTCATTGTGTACAGTATCCTGTATGACACACTATAATTTTATTTTTCCTAAACCCACAGAAATCTCCATGTAATCCACATGGCCACATTCACACCTGTATCCATATTTATCTGGGAAAGCCAGCGGATCCAAGAAAGCTCGGTCCAGCAGCATGAGCTGGTCATTGATCCATCTGACCTTAAGCGGCCTGAAAAAAGACACATGGTGAAAGAAAAGGGGCTGGCATTAATTTCTCTTTGGATGGATGTGAATATGCCTGTGCACATATGTAGTATGTGCACCTACATTTCATTTGCCAGGTCTGAACTTTGAATCACCGTCTCCAAATTAGAAACTGCAGCACGAAAGGTGGTCACGGCATGTTTTAGGGGTTCTGAAACAAGACACAGTGCAGTCTCTCAGTAATGATTTCATTTTCTCTAATTACCCTTGATTATTAGGATGAGACACAGATCCACCTTTTGGTACAAGACACTGTCAGACAGCATCATTAAAGTATAAGATGTGTTACCTAGCCACAAAAGACATGACAGATGCTATAATATTCTGTGCTACAATATTCTTCCCCTGCATCTCTAAAAAGAGCTCCTGTCCTTACCCATTGAGATGTTCATAGCTTTAAGTTTCTGCTCATATAGGCTCACTGCAGTGTTGAGGTATTCCACCAGACTGTCAGCATAGTCAGTGCAGTTTAATGGCAACACCAGGCTGTCAGCTAGTCGGATCAGAACATTTCCGGCTGTCCTGGCAGTGGCTTGATGACTGACAAATCCTAAAAGAGAGGGTAGAATCTACTGTTATAAAGGAATTATTTTTCATTCTTTTTAACCAATTTTTTTCAACCAATTAAGTCTTTTCAATGATCAAATCAGAAAAGCCACAAATTAGAAACCATTTGCTTGAGAAATATAAGACTTTTTCTTAAAATATGCAAAAGTTTCTAATTATTGATGGCATAATATGTAGCACAGAAAAAGCGTTAGGCATGAATTCTTTTATACTACTTACTGTACAAGAAGTAGACTACAAGAAAAAAAAGCATAATAATAAAACAGCATTTCTCACCAGGATCAATGTACTTTGAGGCGTAGTCAAAAGTGTCATATGCTGTGTGGTATGCAGGGTAAATCCGAGCATTTGTTTTACTCTGTGTGAACACAAATATATATACAACAAGAGTTACAATATTTTCTTAATTTTAGTTTAGTTAAGTCCTGCCTTCTCCAAATATATGTGAATGCCAAAATAAAACATTTTTTGCAGCTTACTTTGACTTAAAAGTTATAAATGAACAACTGCATTCAATAACCAGAACATTTAACTGCATCTGTCTTTCTTATTAGAATATATATATATATTATCATACACAATCTGTACACACTAATTAAACTGCAAATTTCATTGCAATTAGACAAAAAGTCTCTAAAAGCAAGTTTAATACAACTTTAATACCCTGTCATATGTGTATGAAATGTCCATGGAGGTGATTCCCAGGTAATGGGTGAAGGGAGCATAATCACTCCCTGCTCCTGTCAGATATCCCATCCTGTTGAAGGAAGATTGAAAACATAAAATATCTTTTGTTGTGAGCATGCCAGATTTGGCATTTCTGTGGGAACACATATAGTAGGATTAAATATGAACATACAATACAAATCAGAGAATTTAGGTAGAATTTAGCCAAGCAATGATTAGAGTTATTCAATAAGATACTGTTAGATAATTTAAATGGTTATGATGACATACTACCAATAAAACCAAACAGAAAATCTAACCTTGTATCTCACACATTATTGTAAAGAAACACATGCAAATTGCATATGGTCACATTGCTTATTTATTGGCCAGTCGGGATCTTAGCTGCATCTGATTAGGCTCTTTACTGAAGAGCATTTTAAACGTTTTTATTAAGGTAAGCTTTCCTTTTAAAGTAGCTGTTCTAGTTCAGATTGCCTCATGTAATCCAGGATTTTAACAGTGAACCAGCTAAGACTATTTTGTCCAATCTACTTGTACTTTATTAAAAACCTACTGACAAAAGTTTATAGATGAAGGATCTGGGCTAACATCTATAATGTAAATAATACCTATTTTTTTAAACTTTCAAATATAGACAAGTGATTTTGACTAAAATCCTGGATAGCTGTTCTGCCAAGATGTAATGCAAGATGTGGTGAAATTAATGAGGTATCACTGTTGTTTATTACCTAGGAATTAATCCATGGGTAGGGCTGGTTTTGTTTGAATAATGTAACCAGTTTTCGTACACAGATGTGTCCCGGCCAGGTGCATTGACCTGGAGAACAAAGATCAGAACGTTAGTGATGTAGTAGGTCATCTGGCTGATGATCCATCACAATTCACAGACTATTATAAGTTTTGTTTTCACTGATGGGCTGTATTTCACAAGCTACCGAGAGTTAAAATGTATTGAGAGGTCAAGGAGGCGATTCTTGTGAAAATGGAAACGTGTATGTAAAGACGACCAATATGACCTTGACCTTGAGCACAGTTTGGGTGAAGACACATAAGATAATCAATGAGAACAAGTTTCACTAAAATATAACCAATACTCTAGGAGAAGCAGGGCTTCTTGTGAATTGTGAAAGGATGGATGGTGGGATGGATGATGGACGCCTCACTATCACACAAGCTCAATGGTCCTTTGGCCAGATGAGCTAAAAACCACACTTCTGAGTAACAAAAGTCTTGGCTTTGGGTAGACAGTAGTTTTTTTCCAACTTTTTCAAAGGGCTTACCTGTTTTGCAGCTTTGAAGATGACATTCTGCACTGATGGCATCCCTGAAGCTGAGAGAGTGGCATTGGCTGAAAAATGCAAGAAAATTATTTTTTTGAAAGAGCATCACTATAAAACCTGTAAATTTCCAACATTCATCCCAGGTGTGTTAATATAGTCTTTTATTTCATTTTGAGCATATATAGAAGAATCAGCTTTAGGCCTATATATTTTTAACATTTCTTCAAAACTCCAGGAGCAATTTTTTTTTTTAACATATTTAAACGTTGTAGTAGTTTGTGGTATTTCATGTAACTCCTAAATAAATAGATAGGAAAACCAAAAATTCTCTTTTCTGTGAGCTGTTTGTGTTGTACTGGCTGAATGAAATACATTTCCATTTACTTCTGTACTGATGTATAGTACAGGTGGAATGTGGAGCTTCTTACCAAAGACAGCTATGTCCACATTTATGTAAGCAACAGTGCGTTCACTGAGTGCTGCAAAGTATTGCTGGAGGAGAAACACGATCAAGGTCAAGTGTAGAAGATGTAGAAAAAAATTCATTAACTCATTGAAATGACTCAGTTATGAGTGTTCTACAGGATTACCCATATAAAAGCAAAACCAGCCAACATAATCTACAGGTCACAACAGACCAAAATTGTTTTTTATCATCAATACTTAATTGTGTTGAAATGGATTAATGTGCGCTTTATATCTCATAAATAGTCTTTCTTTAACACAAATGACATAGCCAATTCACATATTGCTTGGAGCTACCAAGTCACCTCTGTGTATTCTGCAGACCCAATAAGGCCAAACTCCTCAGCTCCCCAGCTTCCAAAAATAATGGACCTACGAGGCCTCCAAATGCCTGCAATAGAGAGGCGCAGAGTTCAAGTCTTTATCTAGAACTTTAAGCGAACAGTCAAGCATTCCAGCTATGATCCTCCTCACCCTGCTTGACCATCTTGCCCAGCACCCTGGTAATTTCCAGCATGACTGATGTGCCACTGCTTGGGTCTATGGCACCGTGAACCCAACTGTCCCTGTGGTTTCCATATATCACATACCTGTCTGTGGATATAGAGACACCACTGTTGCAAAAATAATAACAACCTCAAAACAGCTGATCTTAAATTGCTGATTCAAACTTAGTCTCACCTGGCTCAACACTTCCTCTGATAAAACCCATTACATTAGAGGAGGGTTTCACCTCTTCATGGTTGTAGATGTCCAGTTTTACATCACTGGAACAGAGGGGTAAATTCAGAGATGAAAAGCAACAAGGAGGAACGATAAAGAAACTTTAGCTGCTGCTCCAAAAAGATGTGGTTGTATAAATGTAATTAGATGTCCCAATGTAAAAGGTCTGATATGAAATTGTAAAGTGAATAAAAGATATTCAAGCTGGCTGGCCATTTAATTTTTACTACATTTATTCTATATTATCTAATTAAAACATTCAAAAAAGTTGTTTAAAGGGAGTGCAAGTTTACGGAATTACTATACACTATACATAAAGGGAAATAGACGTAGATATATTATATTGTATATTATATATTAGAAATAGAATTAGTATTTAAATTAGTATTTAAATTTTTCTACTTCTTACATACTGTTGGCTACCTGTTGTTGAATTTGGATGTAGGTTTGAACCCTGGACTGCCATAATTGTAGGTACAGTTGAATCCTCCCTGCCATGCATCTGGAGCCGGATTTCCATCCAACTCACTGAAATGACCAATGGAAAAATATATGACTAAAATCATGATCACCTATGTTAGGCTGTATCAATTCCACACGCAGATCTATCTCATCACAAACCAGATTAATTGGTAGGCATCCTCAAATCCGATTGGTTGAATTGGGATAGGAGGAATGCCTGTAATATCTGTGGCTGGGATTCTGTAGGTTTCCTCTGTAAAATAAATAATTTCATTTAAGAATTTATTCAAAAGTTAAATATTAAAAAAGATAATAAAAAATGATTTGAGGTTTATATATACTGTATGTGTTTGAAGATATATAGCTTATATGGTATTGGAGCATGTGGAAGTGCAGCCATTAACCTTTGGCAGCCAAGTAAGGTGTGAGCAAGTCTCCAAACTGACTGTTGAAGGAACCTCTTTCCACACCAGAGGGTGGCAAGTACCAGGAGTGAGGATATGTCTCACTGACGTCTGACATGAGACCATCATTGATGTCCAAAGGATCTGTGTAGACAAGTACACCAATGACACCATATGGCGCTGCATTGATGGCCTGGATGAGACATATAATGTATTTGGTAAACAACAATTTGTTGATTTACACTTTTATCTTTTTGTAATTGACATTTTCCTATGGAAGTGTTTCAGTTATTAAACCTGTCCACTCTAGATCTGTTAATAATAATATTAAATAAATAATATATTAATATAATATTAGATTTATTATTATTACTATATTGAAGGTTGGCTGAAGAAACATTAATTGAAAATGCTTATTAAAATGGAAACAGCATTTGAAGTTGTAACTGAATGAATTTGGGGATTTTTAAAATTAGATATATAAGCAGTCTGACATTTTTCCAGGTCATTGATAAATTAAGGAAATCTACCAGTTCATATCATCAACCCAGAATGCATTGCAAAGGCAAAATAATGGCAGCTTTTGTAGGCCAAAATATTTATGTTACAGATTTATGATTTTAAAGCAATGAAACTATTTGATGTTTTCTCAACAGTGTGCTTTAACATGAGAGGATATTTAGAGAATATTGAGGTCCAAAAGTTAAAATAGTCGGTTTTCCTTTTACAAAAGCAAGTTTGCTTTACAAAAAATGTGTAATTTGTAATTTCAATCATTTCAAAGTAGTATTCTGCAAATTAAAAGCATTTTTAAGGACAAATCTGTACGACTATCTAACTTTTTTGGTTTTGTTATGAGTTTAAAGTGCTGTATTGCAATTGGAATGTTTTTCTACAGGTTAAAATAACCATTTTTATTTAAAGCAAACAAAGAAAAGAATAAATAAAAAAATAAAAATTGATCACCTTTAAAACAGTATTATGACAATGGAGTACTGTAAATGTCAGTGATATAAATGAAAATACAGTACAGTAAAAGTACTGTAAACAAAATTACAATAAAAGTAATAATAGTGTAAATGTAAAAAAGTACCAAAGGACATTACAGCAATACTGTAAATGGAAAATACAGTAAAAGCACCATAAAGGACATTACAGTAATAATACTGTAAATTATATTATGGTAAAAGTACCATAGAGAAAATTACAGTAATACTGTAAATGTAAAATACAGTAATATTACTGTGGGTTTTTTTTATAGTAACTTGATGGCATCCAGCTGTCAGTAAGCTACTGTAAAATTTACAGCAACCTCTTTACAGTGTATGTATTTAAAAACAAAAACAAAAAAAACCCTGTGGCTTAGGGGTAAATGGTAAACCTGTGTCAACACTCTGTATGCACGCTTTACTAAATACTAATTTTTGGGTTTCCACTTGTGCATATTTGTTTTTGTGTTCACCATTCACCCATGAATGTATTTTGGTAGCAAAATGGAAAAAAAATGTTGCTGAAATTTGGTGCAGTTGGTGATTTTTGCACCATAAAGTGTCACTGGGTCAAGTTAAAAAAAAAAAAAACCTTCTTAAAAAAAGATTTTTACTGTGTTGGATATTTTTATTTACATGATTGTATAATATTATTACCAGGCTTACATTGTTTGTTGTCTTTTGTAGTTTTGATTGATTGATTTGATTGACTGGGAGGGGTAATTTGTGATTTAAATTTTGTTTGTCAGCTTCAGTGGTTTACATTTATTAGACTGTAGACTACTGATATTGTAATATTTTTTAGTGTTAATATAAAATGCTATATTTACAGAATAGTGTTGATGTAGATTCGATCCAAAAAAATTGCCACTTGCTAAAGTACTAAGAGCTCAAACTAGCATGTAACTACTGGCAATGAGATTTAACCTGTTGCTCAGATGGTTTTTGCTTTTTTCTGTATAATATAACCAAACACAACTGTGTACAAGTGTACAAATCAGTGACTAAATGATGCATTCTGCAACTCACTTTAGCTGCTCTTCCTGCTCCACCATATCTGGTGATAGCAATGGTTCCTCTGAGGTCCACTGTCTTGTTCAGTTCGCTGTAGTCGCGTGGCTTCCCCTGATTGGCATAAACCAATTTCCCCTAAAACCATTAGAAAGATAAACACTCTGTAAACAACAGAAACTCAAAAAGTGAACTGATATGAAGGAAAGGTGATTTAAATCTTTTTGTAACTTACCCCTTTGTGATTATCTGCCCCCTTTGTGATTATCTGCCCTGCCCTCATTGGCTCTGATAGTCCAGACCAGTGTGATCATCAATATCAGTCCTTCTAGCTGTTAGTAGTCAGTCTGTGTACTTCACTGAATCTCTGTACGTGTCTTTATAAACCTTTGTGTAGCTCTCAGTGTTTAAGTGTTCTAGAGTAATTGTTAATCTTAATTTTGCCTCAGTTTCCCTTGACTTGACTTTTTTCTGTTTCACTGGAACTTTTGCTTTGCATTTTGGTGCCACCTTCAGTTGGAGCTTGTTTGCCTGGTTGTATTTTGTATCATCTTCAAAGAAATTCATTAATTTTTTTCTTTAATTGCTGTGTGTACTGCATTTATGTTCTACTTTATAGATACACCTAAATGTTTATAGATTCATTAAACAGAGAAAAGTTTATTTTCCTTATCAGAGCCTAGTTTTTCATTCAAACTTTATTATGGCCTCACTGTTATGAGATAGATGTACATTGATACATATCTTTTTATCTTAAAAGATTTGGCTCTTGATGTTTTACTGACTCAGTATACATAATAACTTGTAATTTTATAAGTACTTGGCAAGACATTTAAAAACATTTAACCTTGAGGTTCATATGTTAGGAAATTTATGGCACCAATAAACAAGCAGTATTGCCTAACTTACTCGTAAGAGTGAGGCACTTTTTTTTTTCTTACATATTTTTCTTATTTTAGTTCTTTATTTTTCATTTAATGTTAAATTTTTTCCCTAATTTTCTCAGAAGTAAATCCCATCTCTTTTACACCTGGGATTATTTCTGTCACACTCTCATTCCATGTTTGCTTTTAAGGTTTTCACATAAACATACTTCATGTGAACTAAACCCCCAACTCTGGTACGTTTTGTTGCACAACCACTTAATCATTGTTCAGAGCAAAGGTTTTTAGCATCTTTCTTGAAATTGCAGTCATGTAACTGCAATGGTTAAAGGTATACTTTGCCCTGACAGTATTTCAGTAAGCATACAACATACATTTTATTATTGTTTCAGTAAATTATTGGCCAGAAGTGGTGTATTACCTAAACACACGGAGCTACATAGAGACAGAATTTTCCAGCATCTATGCACAAACACGCAATAAAATACTGGAGGTTTCTTTTTAAGACTATTTTGCTGCATGTTTCCGTCATGCACTGGATGACTGGCTTTGGTCAACTGTGCTTGGCTAACGAGGATAAAGCAGCTATTTTAAACACAGTAGAATTTATACTTTTTCAGTTTTATTTTGAGTGATCTGCTACTACAGCATTTACCAATTAAATTTAGTGCTTGATGCATAAGGCTGTAGCTTTTTACCTTTGCATGTCCTGCAGGGGAGTACGCAGCGTATGGCTGAATGATCTCAGGATTATCTTGGTCCGGGGTGTAAGACTTCTCTTTTTCTCTCACAGTGTGCAGCATCGTATTGGATGGGCTCACTGAAATGAACAACTCATGATAAAAGGGGTACTTGTGAGTAAGTGAAGCTCATCAGTTCACTGGCAGATTGAAGAGCTTCTCAGTGTTAGATAGAATAAAATTGGACAGAAAGTGGATAGTTTTAGACTAATACCAGTTTTGTTGGTATGTTGGATTCGGTATGGAATGTAACTTTCTTAAAAGACTATATATATATATATATATATATATATAGGTGTTGATGGATGACAGCACAACAACATTCAGCTTTATATTGTAATATTTATTTTAACCAGGATAATGTGACCATTCCCTCTTTCATCAAGCATTTCACATGCACTTCACTCACCTACAGTGACCAAATTAGGGTTATCTCGGTCAGGGAAGGACAGGTAGACCCAGTACTCCTCTCTCCAGGCCTTGTCCAGACCAGTTTCAGGGTCCTGCCATCTCTTAAGCATTAACTGCACTGTCTCCTCATCTCCAGATGTGGTGGCCATATGGGGCACTTTTGTTAGCTCTCTGTGGAGGAAGATGAGGATAAAGAAAAGTTTGATTCAGTCATGTGTTATCTATTATACTGTTTACAATGAGGAGCTAATGGTGTTAAATTATACTCTTTGGACCTTAAAAGTGGTCCTTGTGAGATTTTATCACTTTGTTTTAAAAATAAGGAAAATAAAAAGCATAACTGAGTGACTAATAGAATAAAATTTCAATCTTTCATCAACTGACCTGAGGTTTTCCCTAATCTGGATGTTGTCCACCTCAGACAAGAACTTCTCAATGAGGCTCTCATCCACATCCTTTGCCACATTGTCCAGCCACGATGGTGCAGAGGTCCCGCTCTTGGCAATACCAAAGTGGCCAATTAGGATACCTATGGTCAGTATGGCAGCACCACACACAACCCCAATCACCACCTGTTTTATCATTCTCCTCCCTGAGATGAAATCCTCAGTAAAATAGTTCAACTTTTTCTTTGGACCTGAATCCTGACAGTGAGCCTTCCCCAAAGAATTAATATTTTTTGGACCTGTGAGCTGTTTTTGAGTCCAGGCTTATGTAAGAGAGTATTTTTTCATCTGATTCCTGAACATGACCGTGCAGCCACTGAAGTCACCTCCCATAAGACATAGTCATTGTAAAGTTTACTCATTAATGTTTGCAGATGCGATGGACTTTATCCCTTCATGTAAGTGTGTGAGGGGACTGAAAATCGTTTATTTTCATTGTTTACACACTTTTTTCTTTTCTTTCTTTTGTTTGAACCTGTAATTCTCAACAATTTCTCTGTGTGTTGAGTGGTTTATGAAAAAATAGACAATAGACAATAAATAGACAAACAAACAAAAATACTGCTGACAAATGAGAAACAACTAAAAACATTATTTTCAAACAGCATTTAATGTTCAAAGTATTTTAGCACAGAAATTGTACTTTCCAAACTGGTAATGTTCTAACTTTCCTAATATGCAAGATATCAGAGACTGTTGCCTGTGTCTATAAATAATGAAGTGCGCTCATGGATCTTGTGAGACTATGTTGACTCATTTAGTATCACTACTAAATGAACACAATCTTTGTTAGGACTAATGACTTCCATGCATGACTTCCTTTTACTTTATATGCATAAAGATAGCACTCAGAAAAAGGAACCTGAAAGAATCTAATTTGATATGGAGAACAAATGTGACAAAAAAAAAAATCTCCCACTTGAACATGGATATCTTGGACTGATTCAGGAAATGTGTTGCTTGGAACTAGTATAAACTTGAACGTTTTGCATGTTTTGTTTTATCTTAGAAGAATATGAGTTATGAAATTGCTTGATTTGTTTCTCAGCTGATTTTTACAAGAGCAATATCATATTCAAGAAGCCAAACTGTCAAAGTTGAAAACAGTTTACTTCATTTTGTAGAGCATTCATATTATTTGGCCGTATTATTTGCCCAGGGAATTTACCCAGGTGATCTTGGTGGCTGTTTATGTTCCTCCCTCAGCTAATCCCGCAGCTGCATGTGACATCATTCCATAGCCATAGCCCAGTTACAGACTCAGCACCCAAGTTTCTTCATAGCTATCTCGGGTGACTTCAACTATGTTACCTTGGATGCTACACTTCCAACCTTCACACAGTATGTGGCCTGTCCCAACAGGGGGGAGAGAATTTTAGACCTACTGTATGCTAATGTCAAGGATGCAAACAGTTCCTCCCTCCTCCCCCCACTTGGTAGGTCAGATTATAACCTGATTCACCTCACCCCCTGCTATGTGCCTATTGTGAAGAGGGAACCTGTGACCACAAGGAGTATTAGGAGGTGGCTGGAGGAGGCCTTGGTGGAGCTACAGTGCTGTTTTGAGGTGACAGACTGGCAGGCACTTTGTGAGCCCC
This sequence comes from Heterochromis multidens, assembly GCA_015108495.1. Classification (NCBI taxonomy): domain Eukaryota; kingdom Metazoa; phylum Chordata; class Actinopteri; order Cichliformes; family Cichlidae; genus Heterochromis; species Heterochromis multidens. Next base: position 15,502 of record VUQS01008299.1, read on the forward strand.
ACGGTGAGGATATCAATGGGCTTACTGAGTGTATCACTGATTACATAACCCTCTGCACCAACTCTATTGTCCCAGCTTGGACTGTCCATTGTTACCCAAATAACAAGCCATGGGTAACTAAGGACATCAAAGCCCTCCTCAACGACAAGAAGAGGGCCTTCAGAGTGGGCAATAGAGAGGAGGTTAGAATGGTTCAGGGATTATTGAGGGGCAAGATCAGAGAGGCTAAGGACAATTATAGGAGAAAGCTGGAGTGGAAACTCCAACAGAACAGCATGAGAGAGGTATGGAGCGGCATGAAGACCATCACTGGATTCAGGCCATCCAACAGCAGAGGAGCTGAGGGCAGTGAGGACAGAGCCAACGGGTCA
>VUQS01008303.1:0-18752 GCA_015108495.1 Heterochromis multidens
TGTCATCTGCAACCTATAGCACTTTATTTTCTCATCTCAAAGCCATCATTAGATATTGCCTGCATCACTTACGGTTGCATATCCACTCGGCTTGCTGCACACAACTTATCATGGCTAAGCCATAAGGTACACTCATCATATTGAGGAATTTCTGCTTTTCAGGCCATTTTACTTCTTCCAGTAACATTCATATGTGTCACAGTGGCAAGGAATGCTGGAAGTAGGTTAGTAAGTTTGTAAATGACAGCCTGTGTATGTGCACTTTTGTTTTTTTCAGTTTACATAACCAGTATTTGATAATATTAATCATGCCAAGAATGTCACTGACTAAAGTTTTGCTTTGCATGATTTAGAAGAAGTAGCAATAATTAAAAGTTTCAGAGCTTCATGGCAAAGCAACTAGGCAGTTTTTCAGGTACATCATGTTGTGCTTCAATTTAACAAGGCATGTCCAGAAAATACAACTATTTAGCTGTCTTTCACAGTAAAACTAACAAATGCACACATGCAGTAATAAGAGACCAACGCAATGTATCTATAGTACAGTGATGTGCCAGGTTGGAGGTGGTTATTCAACATCTTTGTTGCATTTTACTGTACAGATATTGGTGGTTTTGTGTGGTTTTCATATTCAAATCCAGTAGCATATAAACCAAATCTCCTATGTTTTCTATTATGAATAAGGCGACATTTAAATGGTATGCTTACTATACAATAAAGTTTTGTTGGTTTCACTTTATGGCCCAATGTTTACTATGTAATAACTCAACATATAAGTGGATTTCAAACTCCATAACTTAATTCAGTTGGAATAAACTGAGCTTTTGGCGGTTACAGATGGGGCAGAAAAAAAACAAAGGGGAAAGGAAGTGCCTTCCAATGATTTGCTGATATGGGTAAAAGCAGGTTTGTGTAAAAAGAGTCAGCAGATTTAAAGTGTTTCTTCTGCTGATAGCCACACTGATGTTCAGCTGGAGAGGTTTGCTAACATATGCACAGTTCACAGGAAGACTGGGGCCGGCAGAAGAGGACAAATACTACTGAGGATTAATCTGTTGCTTCAGGCAACTAGACCCACTGAATTATTCTTGAGATTCTTGCAATGGAAAATCATCATGCCAAGCTTCATCTCTTTTTGACTGGCTATATCCTCAGCAGGACTACTGATGAGATCTGTGGATTGACTGGGAGGAGAGGGGAAAGATACTGGGATCAGCTCTAGGGCCAGTAACTAGTAGCAAGATTTTCTTTAAGAAAATAACTGCCTCTGTGTTAAATTGAGGATCTGGCTTGAGGAGGTTTTGAAAACTTCTGCAAGATATCACTTAAGAGTGGGGTGAAGAACATTTGTTAAAATTTGTAGTACTTATACAGTATCAACATATGAACATGAGTGGCTGGAATTGAATGACAGTAATTCTGTACAAGAGGTGTGCATAAGGCTGTACTGACACATTCCCAAATTTCAAAGAAGCAATGGATGCAAACATAAAGAACTGATATGAACAGGTTTCCTTTTTAAGAGGAAGCATTTTACAAAAAATTTTAATGAATTTGCTTAATTTATTGCTTAATATTATGTACAGTTTGTGGTACTGCAAAGAGCCTCTTGGAATGGATTTTGTGCTCATACCACTGCTGCCAGCCTTGAATGCCCTGAAGAACTGTCGTAGATTTTAATAGACATAAATCCAGTGTGTTAAGGGCAGTGCTGTGCATGATTCCCTCTGTCTGTACAACAGTATTATGTTACATCTCTAAAAAGCACTCTCACTGATTGATCACATTCATTGATTTATAAATGACACAGCATTTCATTTCAGTTGCTCCTTGCAGCTATATTCTACTAGTTAGTGGCCTCGATGTGACGTCTTTCTGTTTGAATTAATAATGTTATTAGCATGTCATAAGAAAATCTTGCTGGTGCCATAATGACGTAACAAAGGCAGTATTTAAAAATCAACTGAGTAGAGTAATTGGCTTGACTCCGTGTTATGAATGTTCTCTGTGTTATTTGTTCATCAGGACATTCCAAAGCTCTTCTGCCTTTTCTTCTGTTCTATTTCAAGATGATCCCACACTGCTTTAATAATGGTGACATCCAGGCTCTGGGGATGCCAATTCATGACTGATAGTGTTCCATTGTATGTTTTTTTTTAACGCAGGTATGCTTTTACAGCACTGGCAGTGTCTTTGCAATCATTGTCATGCTGAAAAATGAAGCTGTTGCAAATCAGGTGCTTTTGAAAAGATCGCCAACACCACTGGCTGAAATGCAGCCCCAAACCATGACAGAGCCTCCACCGTGTTTTACAGATGGCTGTAGACACTCACTGCTGTACCTCCCTTGTACATATTGACAACAATTTGAAACAAAAATAGCAAATTTGGATACATCACTCCATAAGACCTGTTGCCACCAATTTTCAGTCCAGTTCTTGTGTAATTTGGCACATCTTAGCCTTTTCTCCCTGTTTCCCTTCCTTAAGAATGGTAAAGTTTTTTAGTTTTTTAGGCCTGCCACTTCTTCTTTTGTCCTTCTCTCACCCAGTTTCCTCCAATTTTTTAAGGAGACGCTGCACACCATGCCAAGACAATGACAAATTACAAATTTTCACCTAATAGCTGTTTGGGAATCAGCTTGTTGGTGCAAAAATACTATTTTATGCCTGTCAAACTGTGTTATTGTTGGCATTTTTTGTATAGTCAACTAAAAAATGGGAGCAAATTATATGTTTTCATGACAGGCTGCTACTAACAAAGTGCCTAAAGATGCAATTTAAAATTGGTTCTTTTGAAGTTGTCTCTTATGTTTAGACACAACACTGGTTCATCTCTTAAGTTAGGTGCTTTTTTTATGCTTTAATAATTCATAGGTCCGTGTTAAATGGTTTAATAATTGGAAAAAAAAAGAAAAGAAAAAGAAATTCATCAGGTGCATGGACTGAACTGAAAATGAATGAAAAAAAGCATCCAATGTCCAAAGAAGAACTTTGACAGACCTTCAGAAAGCTCAGAGAACTCCTTTTAAATAAAGTCTGACACAATATAAAAAAAATGAGGGGTGGCTCAAGATTTTTGCACAGTACTATATCCTGCATCTTATGAATTGGATGGATTGCCTTGAAATGTGATACAGATATTTTTGTGTGAAGTAACTTTTACTTTGTGAGGAAATACCTGCCAAAGTAATGACAAATTAGTCTGCTATACTTTGTTTGTTCTAATTAATGTTTTTTTTAATTTAATGTTACAACTTGAAAATGTTACAGGTTTAAATGAAGTTATTAGTTTGTGCTATGTAATTTAGAATTCCATTAGCATGTGGAACATCCACTGCACTTCATTAATTTTTTTCACAGTTTTTCATATATTCATCCATAAGTTTGTGAACAACCCATTAAGCCTCAATGGTAAAGTTAAAATTTTAGAGTGAGGTAGAGCTGTCTGTCAGTATGAAGAGTAAAGATTCAATTCAATTCAATTCAATTTTATTTATATAGTGGCAAATCACAACAACAGTCGCCTCAAGGTGCTTTATATTGTAAGGTAAAGACCCTACAATAATACAGAGAAAATCCCAACAATCAGATGACCCCCTATGAGCAAGCACCTGGCAACAGTGGGAAGGAAAAACTCCCTTTTAACAGGAAGAAACCTCTGACAGAACCAGGGTCAGGGAGGGGCAGTGATCTGGCCGGTTGGGGGTGATGGGAGGAAGACAAGTGATAAAGATAAGCTCAAGCAAAGAGAAGATTATGTCAGAAACATATCAAAGGTGGCTGGCTTGTTGGGTACATTCTAAAAATGTAGATGCTAACAAGAAAAGCAGAAACTGGCAAATGACTTGGTAGAAAAGGGGTTGTGGATGAAATCATTTACATGGTAAAGAAAAAGCCCTCTATGACTGCACAGGAAATCCACAAATGCACTCAAGGATATAGGTGTACATGTCTGTCAACCACCAAGACCACAAAAAGAGTTTGTAAAGCCATTAAAAATATATATCATTACTTCTAGCTAGTTTGGGAACAATGTTTTATGGACTGATTGATTCACTGGCATTTTTTAATGATTTCACTGCTGACTGAAGTAAAAGGATGGCAGCAGAGGCTTATGGGAGCACTCTGTGCTTTCAAGTTAGCCAAAAGCATAAAAAACACATTGAACATCATTTTACCATTCAACAGATCAGTGATCATAAAAATTTGGCCAGAAATTTCAAAGAGCTATGCTGGGATGAAGAGGAGTAATATTCTCCACTGACCGAGTAAATCAAACCAAGTAGATCAACCAATCGCAGTCTCACTGAATTCTATTCCACTTGTTGACTGAGGGCAGGGAGACATCACAACAATCAAGTGCTGAAGTTGGCTGCAGTGAAGGCTGGGGAGAGCTATACCAGTCCTTTATGGAAAATATCAAATATAATTACTTTCTCTGTTTGTATGTTTCTGTCCAATCACTTTTAACCCCCAAACTTTGGTATTCATACAATAAAAAGGCTGTATTTCTGTCAATATTCATTCTATATTGATTTTAAAAATCCAAGCATAATCCTATATTCTACTTCTAAATACATGTCCTGAAACACAGAGCAGGAAAAATAAACTAATATGTGTTACTCTTAAAATATTTACTGTCTGGCTGATAGACCAGTCAGAATAGTGAGTATTATGCCTTAACAGTTGACCCGGGGGATACAGTACGCATCATTCAATCTTGGCTCACATGTGCATCATTTTACCCTTTTGATTGCCTGAGGCCTGGCTTAGTTGCAGGAAGGAATGAGGTCACTTATGGCAAATGGATTCCTGATATCTGGACCATTGAGTGATTTATTTATTTATTTTTGGAGGCTGTGCCTGTCTACATTACAATGGCTCCTCGGTGCCGTCTCTGCTTCCTGATTTATCTTGCTCACATAGTCTAGGTAATGTAGATTATTTCTTATAATAATAGTTTGATAATGATGAATAAGTCTGCCAAAACTCCTTATAATAAAAGAGCACATTAGTTTTAAATGATTTTTTTAAGCATACCTTAATCAAGATTTTTTCCATTTATTCAGTAGGACTCCTTGGACTATTGGGGTATCTGCTGTCTCGTGAAATTTGCATTAAGCACATGAAAATTTCAAGCTGATTTTTTTTCTATTTCTTGGCCTTTAATAAATCCTACTCAGTTTCACTAGTTGTTACAAATGAAATTTTCTTCCAAGTTTTCATAGTTTCTCATCGCCATACCTACAGTATCTCTTCAATTTATTTCCATTATTCCAGCGCAGGTGAGAAATGTTAATTAAAGTAATGTTTTCCTTTTCTCATTGTTGAAATATTATGCCATCGACTGTGGAACAGCACCTCTGTGATATGCCAAGTGGATTCAATCTTAGCGAGAGAGAGAGAGAGAGATGGAGAGAGGGAGAAAGAGAATCAAATGACCACTTTTTTTTTTTTTTTGCAATGAAATGGTAGCTGGCCAGTGCAATAGACACGCTCCTCCTGCCAGAAGCCCAATATTGAGGCGTGCCAGAGAGTTCTGCACTTGTCTCACACACACACACACACACACACACAAGAGCTCTTGTTCTATCAGTGCCATTGAATGCACACAGATGGTTAATTGCCTCAGTGTGAATGTGTTTATGGGATCTCTGCAGATCTAAATTTGGGCCTGCCTAGGTGTACACTCCCCGGTCCACCTGCACTCTTTTGAAATTTGAGGACATATATGGCCTTTACCTTTACAGCAGCAAATCCTTCCTTTTTTTTTTTGCCTCTTTCTCTTATGCTTTTCAAACCAGGCATTCAGCCTCACAGGCTCCTGCAGCTCAGACAAAACAGGCTCCACGCTAAAAGGATGATTAATTCAAAACTAGCACATAAATGCTACTTCCAGCGTTATACTGTGACAGTGGAATAACATGCAGACCCCTCATCATTGCTTTGAGGGTTGAGAGTGAAATACACTAAATTACTCTGCTTTGTGTATGGTGGGTCACAGTGGCAGATAAAAGCTTTTGTGATGGATAATGGGCGTTGAAAGCTGCAGCCTGAAACCAGACAGCAATAGCAAAAAGTGGTTGTCAAATAGTGACAGATTTGTGGCAGTGATGTGGTGACTTAAGCTGGGTTTAAAGAACAACTGAGAAATAATGGCCGTGACTTAACACTGCACAATGTCCCAACTGAAACCTTAGGAATGCAAAAACAGCTTCTTACCAGCTATGATGGGAGCCAGGCGGAAGATATCCGAGAGCCGGCTATTGACTGGTTCATATGGAGAGTATTCAAGCAAATCATTACCTGCATGGCAAAAACAAGACACATGTTGGTGTGGGTGAATGCTGTCCAATGTTCTTTAACAGTATAATATCGGATAGATAATCCCTGTTAAATTTTTGTGATTTGCATTTATTACAATCATATCGTTTTAAATTGAGTTTGATGAACAGATATACAGTCTGAGAACAAGGTGTACCATGACATGTACTGTAATGTGTTTCACTGTGATGTTACAGATATGCTCTATCTGAATCAGTCAGAAAGTGTTACCTGCTTTAAGGCAGGTATGTAGACTGTTAAACTTTGTTGCATAGATTGCAGAGGAGGAGTTCAGACATAACCAAGTCAAGTACCTCACCTAGGTACAGACTGAAGGTACAGATTTGTTACTACACTCCAGTTTCTTGACATTTATGATGAGCTTATAAAATAATGAATTATTGAAGCAAATGTGTTCCACCTTTACCAATGCATGAGTAGTAACTGTCCAGTAGTATGCAATATCATGCAATAACAGGAGGCATTCAGCCTACTTGGTAATCACTTTACTTTTACTTTTCATACTTTAAATACATTATATTTCTGTGCCTTTAAATAGATACATTTATATGTTGAGGACTAACTTGTATCAGTGTGTTTATTGGTGCTTTTACTTGAATAGTTTTTATTAATACTTCTTCCTCGACCATAAATGCACATGAAATCAGGGATTGTTTCCTCTGGATTACCCTGTAAACTCTGGTATATGCTCCAAAATATCCGCAAACAGTTCTTTTCCTTCTTCATGCCTCTTCTGCATCGACAGTTGTAAAGGGGGCTCTGCTTCATTGCATCTATAGCGCTGCGGCATTCGCCCTGCGCCTCGGGACCGTGGACCGCGCTGAAGTTGCTCTCCCTCCCCGCCACACACTGCCTCATTGTCCGGTACTTGGTGCTGCAGGAGTACTCCTTTAGACATTGTTCACTGGCCTTTACGCAGTCCACTCGGACGGATCGGGAGGCTGAGCTGCTGTCACCCTTCAGGGTGAACACTGAATCTGGGAGTAAGAAGCAGTGAGTGAGAATGATTTGTGGGGTCTGTGTAAACTACTTTAGTGACATTGTATTACGCACAACTTAGACATTTGTCAGCAAACACTGTTTAATTGGAGAGTACATTTGTTGTGCTGTTTCTGAAACAACACATGTACACATTATTGCTGAAAAGCAAATATGCAGCGAGCACCAGAAAAGCTATGAACCCTGAAGGCTCATAATCGTGTCCCAGCAATCAGAACAAATCAGTTCAATTAACTTCTGTTTTGCCGTTTGGCGAAGGACGCGCTACCCTTCTGTTTCTTGCATTTATTCAAATGAACTGCAAAGGAGCATTTTACACAATGAACAATAAAGGAATTCAACAGATGAATGTGGCACTTACCCAGAAAGGACAATATAATGACAAAAGTTGTTAAAATCATTGCGCTTTAGAAGATTTTTACGAGATGTTTCGGGAATTAAAAAAAAATGACACGAGAACTTGTTAAACTGAGCCACTTTTCCTCTGGTTGCACATTATATGAGCCAAAAAGACGACGCATTCTGTAGATCCAACAGTGAGAATCCCAGCTCTCCACTAGAGTCCAGCAGCTAAAACCAAACCGTGCGAACCTGCCGGACTTTAGGACGATTCAAAAAGCAAGTAAGACGTAAAGAAGCGCGCTGATGGGCCATCTCCACTTCACCCTGCTCACATCAACTCCCGTTTGAATGCGCGGGTGCTTAGTCCGACACAATCTGCAGGTTTGAGGAGAAAAACTTTACAAACAAAAAAGATTCTCTGGAAATCACAGTAAAACCCTAAAGCAATCAGTCCAATTTGATAAATGGATTATTTTATCTTGAACAGTCCGTCACTGCCTGGAATTGAATGAAAGTGTGTTTTATTCTACATCCAGTTAAATGAAAAAGGAAAAAAAAATATTCCGTTCAGCTGAAAGGACTTTTTAACTGGAAAGACAAAATAACGTCGTTTGATCTGGACTGTCCTCCACTCTGATGAAAAACGCAGAAGCTCGACACGCAGCGCGTGAGGGTGTGACGTCATACAGCCGTGCGCCCAATAACCTTAATAAAGCCATTAACAGCCTCCATTTACATCAAGCTGCTGAGGCAGTCGCAACAAATGGATGGCCAGCAGCGAGCAGGTTACACGTGTAAAAGACGTGTAACAGCGTTTCAGCTGGATGGAGTTCACTGGTTAACCTCGCGAGAGATCAACATTTATAATAGCTTATTATATATTTATGTAACCTGCAGGCCCACCATGACACTAAAACCGAATAGGTTTGAAATAAATCTCTCACGAACAGCTAACTTGCAACGATTTTTAAGTGTCTGGATCTCACTGAAAGAAGTCTTCATTTGTCCCCACCTCAGCTGTTTAGTATGTATAGAACCCGTAGTTTATGCACTTCAGTTTGAAAGAGTGAGGAGACTACATCTTTTTTTCTCTTTTTTTCTGAAGAGTGTTGAAAAGTGTTTCAATCCCTCAAATTAAATAGCACCAAGGGTAAGTGGAATTGAGCAGAAAAAAAAAATCATATTGCTTCTTTATCTGAAATTGCAGCTACTGTATAAATTGTGATAACTGCTGACAAAACTTTTTCTATCAAAGTTTGTTTTTGTGCACTGAAAAAAACCCCCCATCAGATTTAGAGAATGGGTAAAAAATGAGATGGTTGTGCTCAAGAATTTACTTGGCAGAAAACTTGGGGATCTTGAAGCTCTTCCACAAATTCTGCCCCCATCAGCCACTAAAAATGACAGTATATTAAATACTGAAAATGTTATGTAGAAGATATGCCATGTACAGGACATGTGAAATCATGCTATTCTTGCAAGCATTGCCACAGAAAGTCAAAGAAGAACTGATGGTGGAAGTAGGCAGCCTTGTCTAAAGTATGACCACCTCTGCTAACATCAGAAGAAATAAAAACAATAACCCTAAAGGAAAAAAAAAACAAAAACCCAAGAGTCTGACTTGACACAGCAAAAATGCCATATGAGTGCAGATGTAATCTACAAACTGCACTGATTAAAGGGAGGATGCATTAAGATCTGGATGGCTTATCACCTTTGCTCAGCATTTTTCTGAGGGAACTTGTACACTGATAACACATTTTTTAAATAATAACAAGTCATACAGCCATCAAAAAGCACTTGGAGCCTAGAACACCTTTCATTTATTTGTTATGCTTTTTGTTCTCTTTAATTTACCTTAGGTCATTCTGCTGCCCCCAAGCAAAATAAATGTGTAAAATGTGCACAAACCGGCTAAAGAATAAGAGGAGAAGTGCAGTTCACAGGATTATTTATCTTGTAGAAAATGTGGAACAGCAGAGAAATATTTTACTGTCTCTTACAGAGCCATGATTTTTATTTCACAGTAACTTTTCTTTCCTTGCAATATGTTTTCCATTTCTTCAAATCCATAAAAACAATTGTTGAGTTGATCCAATGCATTTCTAAGACAGTTCCAGTTTAGAATAACACTTAAAGGAGAAGTGATCTGACACTCATTACTCATTTCGAAAAATGTGTCTGCAACATAATGCAGCTCATGGAGGTGAGGATGGCTGCAGCTACTCTGCCGAGCTGTACTACTGAAGCTAAGGATAAATATGGTTATTTTTTGGACTTATGATGCTTCTGTGTTCTGTGACCTTTTGGAGGGGCATCCATAGTCTCTAAATGTAGAAGAAAAAGTACATTTAACCTTCAATAAAGGGAAATACATCAGTTAAGAAAGGGATCCCACTGAGCATGCAGAGAGTGAAGACAAATTTGTCCTATGGCTAATTGTCCTGATTTAGAATGAGGAAACTTTCCCAAATTCATATTGCAATAAATGACAGCCAGTGACTTCTGAAATAATGAATGCTCCGACAGTAATCATTCTGCATATCTAGTGTAATTCTTTTGTAATGTGAAAACAGAAAAAAGTATTATCACGGTCATGATGTAAACTAAGAGCACACATGAAGGCAAAGAGTTTGACAGTGAGTTTGCAAGCAAATTCATCAATCAGTCAATCAACTGGTGTTAGACAGATTAAGCCAGGGTGTCTTGAAAAGCATTAAAATATTTTAAATACAATCCCAATTCCACAAAAGGTGGGATGCTGTATAAAATGTAAATAAAAACAGAATGCAATGATTTGCAAATAATAAACCCATGTTTTATTCACAATAGAACATAGAAAACTTATCAAATGTTTAAACTGAGAAAATGTACCATTAAAAAAAATGGTAATTTTGAATGTGATTGGCAGCAACATATCTTAAAAAAGTTGGGACAGTTCCTTGTTTACCACTGTATTACGTTCTTCTTTTAACAACAGTTCGTAAAAGTGTGGAAACTGAGGAGACCAGTTTCTCGATTTTTGGGAGAGGAATGTTATCTCATTCATGTCTAATATAGGATTCTAGCTGCTTAACAGTCCTGCATCTTCTTAGTTGTAGTTTTCATTGATTCATTTCATGATGCGCCAAATGTTTTAAGTTGGTGAGGTCTGGACTGCCGGCAGGTCATTTCAGGACCCAGACTCCTCTACTACGAAGCCATCCAGTTGTAATAGATGCAGTATGTGGTTTAGCATTGTCTTGCTGAAATATGCAAGGCCTTCCCTGAAAAAGACATTGAATGGGAACATATGTTGATCTAAAATCTGAATATACCTTTCAGCACTAATGGTGCCTTTCCAGTTATGCAAGCTGCCAATACCATAGGCACTAATGTACCCCTATACCATCAGAGATGCAAGCTTTTGAACAGAGCAGTGATAACAAGCCATATGGTCCCTCTCCTCTTTAGTTCAGAGGATGCGGCACCCATGATTTCCAAAAAAGGATTTAAAATTTTGATTCCTCTGACCACAGAACAGTTTTCCACTTTGCCTCAGTCCATTTTAAATTAGCTTTGACACAGAGAAGACAACGGCATTTCTGGATCATGTTCATATATGGCTTCTTCTTTGCATCATAGAGCTTTAACCTGCATTTGTGGATGGCACAGTGATCTGTGTTCACAGACAATGATTTCTGGAAGTGTTCCTGAGCCCATGCAGTGATTTCCATGACAGAATCAGGCCTGTTTTTAATGCCGTACCACCTGAGGGCCCGAAGAGCATAAGCATCCAATTTTGATTTTTAGCCTTGTCCTTTGCACACAGAGATTCTCAGAATTTTTTGATGATATAATGAATTGTAGATGATGCAATATTCAAATTCTTCAAAATTTAACAAACATTATTCTGAAATTGTTCCACAATTTGTCGACACAGTTTTTTGCAGATTAGTGAACCTCTGCCCGTCTTTACCTCTGAGAAATTCTTCCTCTCTAAGATGCTCTTTTTACACCCAGTCATGGTACTGACCTGTTGCCAATTAACCTAATTAGTTGCAAATGTTCCTCCAGCTGTTTCAGAGTTTAGTTGCCCCTGTCCCAACTTTTTTGAGACATGTTGCATCAAATTCAAAATGAGCTAATGTTTTTCAGGAAATAGTAAAATGTCTCAGTTTAAACATTTGATATGTTTTTGATGTTCTACTGTGAATAAAATATGGGTTTGTGAGATTTGCAAAGCATTGCATTCTGTTTTGATTTACATTCTACATATCACCCCAACTTTTTGGGAATTGGGGTTGTACACATTTACTAATGAAGGAACCTAAAAAGTATTGCATTGGCTTAAATTCAGTTTGGATGGGCCTTAAATGTTTTAGTTATGTCATGGTGAGAATTTTCATCCCCTGTATCACTCCTTAATGCTTAGGCCTGGCAGTTAGTCACCTGGCAAAGAAGAAAGCATTACTAGTCAGCCTGCTTGTAAGGTTTGGAAATGGAAACATTTTAGTGTGACGACAGATACTCTTGGTGGTTAAAGCCAGTTCCAGAAATTGCTTTTGGCAAAGCTGTTTAAAACTTGGATAACATTTCAGGTCATTATCCTTTTCACCACACACTGGGACAGTGTTCTTGATCTCAATCAGATACCTTAATTTTACTTTAATGCTCATTTTGTACTGATATCAGTCTATTTGGAAAGAGTACCTTTTCACTTTTGATGTTAGTTTTGTTAGTTAGTTTTAAGTTTCATTTAAAGTAAAAATCTTAAAGTTAACTTGCGTATACTTGCAAATTGGGCTAGATGTAAGTCAAATCACATTTCCTATAGTTTAAGTACAAGACAGGCGCTAGTGAAATTGATTTGTATATTTTGTTTGCTATTAAAAATGATGCAAATACAATAAATGCATAATAATGAAACGGTCAAACACTACTTCGACTTGTTCCCACAATGTGCCAACAGAGAATTTCCTTGGGCAATTTGGTATATATTCTATATATTCTATATACTTCATATTATAATTTCTCCTCAACTGTGAGGTGTTTGCAGATTACTGGATGGTGTCTTGTAAATGCACTGGCTATTAGAAAAATCAGTCGATATTTGTCTATATAATCATATACCTGCACTACATGATACAGTGCTAATTATAAACTAGATATTTGCTTACATATACAGTATATATATAAATCAGGTGTTGGTGAAATATTTGTTTCCGGGTTAAAAGTAAAAGGACTTATGACTGAATTGGCAAGGATATATCTATTCATTTAATGATAATTTGCATTCTTAATCCTTTGGGTTGTGGGGTGGCTGAAGACTAACTTGGCTATTATAAGGAGACAGACAACCATTTACATTCACACTTTCAGCCAATATAGAATCACCAGTTAACCTAACATGCTTGTCTCTGTACTGCTGGTGGAAAGTGGAGAACCCAGAGAGAACCCATGAGGTGCATGGAGAACATGCAAACTCCACACAGAGAGGACCTAGCTGGACAGTGGATTTGAACCCAGGACCTTCTTTTTGTGAAGTGACAGTGCATAGGACAATAATCTAGAACTGTAATGTTATAATGTGACTAGGCCACTGGAAGTGGGCCCTTCAGTGTCAGAGTTGTCCAGTAGGTAATGTTGTTGCCTGCATATGCTTCATCATACATAATCAAATGAAATATCTATACAGAATCAACAACTGGAAGAAGATTAAGCACTGAAGTTCTTTGCTTATTACTTTGCAGAAGCCCACTTTCAGAATTTTCCCCGTAGGATCATCATTCATGTGATGTGTCCCCCAGGAACACTGAAGCTTTTGCAGAATGAGAACACCTGCAGGTTGAGATTTATTAGCGTGGAATTGATATAATGTATATCACAAGATCAACACTAACCAATTACCGGGGCCCTAGGCCAGTTTCTGCATAACTCACTTCATGTTATAAAGATTAATGTCTCGTTAAAGGCCCAAGAGAGTAATTTTGTTGATCATAAAAAGAAATTACTCATAGACATATGCATGCTATCACAGAGTTTGACTGAGCTCTAGCTGTGGAAGTGTTTTGCATGGTTCTTCATTGATTACCTTTTACTGCATCAGATACTGTGTGAAAATACTAAATGCAAAACACATTTTTATACCATTAAATACTCAACCACAGTAGGCTCAATTAGTGGCCATTAGAAGCTGGTTGTCGACTGCCTCTAGGTCAGTGGCTGGTTTTGTTCATTTTGGTTTCAGCTGATTCCAGTTGTGACATGATTTTCTGACAAAAAGAAACACAAAAACTTGAGCATGAACTTCTTAAACCCCTCTGTTGCGCAATCATTTTCTTCACTGTCCATCTGCATGTGTTCCAAATGCCCACCGCTGTGGCAAAAATATGTCGGAATAGACAGCTTATGTCAGTGCCAGAAATATGAACGGCATGGGTGTTAATCAGGAACATGAAAATAGAAGCATGGAAGCTGTGTGTGCTTTGAGTTAGTGCTGACCAGAAACTCTAATCTATGGATAATCATGGGTTTTTGAAAATGAAGATAAAAATGAAGATGAGTAAGGCATTTTAATCATGTAGACTGCATGGGTAATTTGACAACTTCACATAGATGTTGTGAGGTCTGGATACTATTAAAATTTGTATGAAAATCTGTATGAATTTAAGCTAACCACAGCTGCTGTTGCCCATACAAATAGGTATATTTTAGTGGGGACACAGTTAATACTAGATTTATGTTGTTTTTTGCCATAGTTAAACTATTGCAAATTGCAGTGAAACATTATGCAATTTAGCATAGTATGTTTAGTACTTTTAATATGGCATATTTTGAGTAATGTTGTATTCATTTTTTGCCATATTGGCTTGGAAATATTCTTCTTGCTGATATTCATCGAGCTTTCTAGCCTATAAACTGTTTTGTGGTTATAATATTTCTTCTTATAAGTGGACCTCTGGGTGTCTGTGAATAGCTAGAGCATGTGCTTTCTTTTGGAGAATGGGTTTTATTAGATAAAACAGCTGTTTATGAGACAGGGATTATATTTATGGGGCATCTTTAAAGCCCTGGGTTAAATAAGGAGAGACAATAGTACCATCTAGTGGAAAACACAACTATGCACAAGCTTGTCTGACCTGCTGAATCATTGCTGTTTGAAAAAAGTCCCCATGAATTCATTGACTGCATGACTCCAACATTAATCTGACCTCATATTGTTGGTTTTTCAAACATGCTTTGAAAGACCAACCCCTTTTAGTTGGATCACCACTACAGTTAAATCAAGTGTTCCTCAAAGTAAAGCCACTGTATGTTTTCTATTCTAGTAAGAGACAAACAACAGGCCTAACCATGTTTTTCTTTGATTTGTATTTTAATGTTTTTTATGCTGCTCTTCCCACTTTAGAACCTTTAAATGCATCATGTAAAACCCTTTGAAAGCCTTTGTGTATTATAATATGCTGCACAAGCATCATGTTGCCTGCAGGTACACTGTCCACAGTCAAGCCCCTTGCTGTCTCATATTAAACATTTAAACTCTCATATTAAACATTAAACTGAACAGAACATGAAACCAGCCTCTGTTCACATATTAACAGTTTGTTGGTTGTAGCACGCAGTACATTTTTCCTTGTTAACAACTTTTTGTTATGTCCATCAAATTTGTAAAAAAATAAATAAATAAAAATGTTCATTTGGACACAAAGATAAACTGATTAGAATTTGGTGCTTTGTGGAGGACTTTGGCTTTAAGTAAAGAATTTTTCTCATCATAAGATGAAACAATGACATTTTATATCCAAAAATTCAAATTTTCACATGTAATGAGAGTCTGGATTGGTGACACTAGTCCTTAGTGCCTGCTTCGAACTGCTGCAACATGCTTGCTTAATAGGATATGCTGAGTTTCACTCTATTTAGGTTCAAAACCTTGACGATGACTTATGTTGTGAATTAGCATGCATAAATAACATTACGTTAAAACTGTGTGGCGATTGTATAGATATTCTGTGTTACCAGGATGAACTTGAGTGTGTGAACCATCCTTGTTTTTTAGTAGCAGTGACATCATATTTGAAACATTGTCTATAGTCGTGACTAAATGCTTTGTCAGAAGTAAGTTTACTGGCTGAGAAATAATACACGTATTACCTTTTATTAAATTCTGAGTTTGGCCAGAGCTGGATTGTTGCAGCTTGACTTGGTTGGTGATATCATAATTCTAGTTTTTATTATTTCTATGACCTGAGATCAAGTAAGAACACATTGGGTTGCCTTAGACACCTTAATGAAATTGCCAGTGACCTCTTTTTGCTATTAAATATTGTGTTTTTTACATATTACATTAGTACTGGAGCAAAATATTGATGTTCTATTGATATTCTTCTGCAACACAAATATTGTGGTGGATAATCGATGGTTGGCTTGCAACGTATCAGTTATTGCAGATATATGGGCAACATGTTGTGATATTACTGTGTTGTTAGGTACGCTGTAATTTCCTCTCCTATATTACATTTCTTGCTGTCTCTACTTTCCCACTCTGTCTGTAGAGAAGTTGTTTCTTCTGAACACGATAACTCAAGAACTATTCGAAATAAACCAACAAACACACTTTCACCACAGGTTTCCCCTGGAGAGTTGATGATCTGATTAGATTTTGGGAGTACCATGCTGCATTAATTTGCATATCAGAGGTGCGCATGGGGAAAAATGCAGGTCATTAAGCAGCTCAAATGCCTCATGTTTAACTCACAGCTTCCCCGTGGCAAGAACATGGCCAGTTTGGTTGTGATTAGCATCACTAAAAGGTTACTTTGATTAAGCTAAACCAATGGGAACAACAGTCAGAAACCAGAACAGTGAACTCATCTGTCTGGACAGAACAAGATGAGACACGTATCCTAGAGCTCCAAAACTCATCTCTTGTTTCCTCACTGACTCAGAAAAAGGATGATTTTTGCTGCTATGTTTTCGTGCTGTGGTGGTAATGGAGGATAAGGGCGTAAATGGACTTGCCTCACATAGCTGAACTAAAACAAGGAGGGATAGTGCCAGCTTGTATGAGTGAAAACGCAACTAAGTCAGCAGTTTCAGGTCAGCGTGTGTTTATTCTGAGCCTATATTCAATGCGTGTCAGTCATGTCTGTCTCTTTAGTAGCAGACATATACATTTTTGATGATATCATAAATATAGAGCCCAAAAACAGCCTCCACTTTCCCATTCTGTCTACCTCTGTACCTGTATTCTTCTTCCTCAGGTTATTTTCTCTTATGAGAGGAGTATTTTTTTATGGTTTGTTTTTCTTCTAATTTGGGAGGTTTAACATCATTGTTCCAGTTAAACACTAACTTTAATTTTAGCTCAATAATTATTTTATTTTTGTCTGTTTTTTCCATTTTTCTTTTCACTTTTATGCACTAAATAAAGCAGTGTATGACAATATTTGCACCAATAAGAAACTTGTCAAACCAAATTGATTACATCCAATTTGGCTACATCTGTTAAGTCTGCTTTTTTCTTTTCACTTGAAAGGTGCTGAAAAATTATTTACTGCAAGCTACCTTGTGACCAGTCAACATATGGGAACACACACACACAAATGCACACCCAGAAAGGTGTACACAGCCAGCTGGCAATTAGAAAAGACAACATGATAAGTAAATAGATTTACGGCACTGCTCTGCTCATGTGGCACTTCCCCTTGTGTCAGCTGATAGCAATATGCATTCTATCATTTGATTCGTTCCTTACTGAGGAGAGCAGGGAGACATGAACACCCAAGCATGAACAAGTCCATTGTATGTGAGCTGTTGTGCATAAGAAAACCAGCAGGGGGCAGTGTTGTTACACCACTGCAAGAGCAAAGGAGCAACACAAGCCTTGAAGTGATAATGCCACTGTGAAGATGATCTTTAAAATAGTGCTGAGTGTTGCACTGCCATTGTCTCATCACCGCAAATGTTCTGGGAGGATTCAGCCATCATGCCATGATCTTGCAAGCGTCATTCTGGAAGCGCAATTTCTCTCTCCCCCAGTTACATTGAACAAAACTCACAGCTGAGGTGTCAGAGCCAGTCATGTGGAACAGTTAATTCTTTTTTTCCCCCCTCCCATAAGCTCAGTATTTATGGGTTCATTTTAACTCTGCACATATATACACAGACTGTGTGTGGGCAGTATCACAGTCCGAGAGGAGCACAACGACCTAGCTTCATGTTTATAACAAAACAAGACTCTATAGCTCCTAACAATTTTGTCACATTCGCCTTTTTTAGCTGGTTCAATTCCAGGTTGCTCCTGCGTTACAGTAATGCTGCTATTGTTTTAACTCCCCACATTTATCCTGCACTGTCATCCATGTGGAGTCAGTACATACAATGCAAGGCTTTGGACGGGGGCTTCCAACATTGCTTTACCTCCCTTTCTGATGTCTGAAATGTTTTGTCCTCCTGTAGGTTTGAAAAGAGAGACACATAGATAGGCTTGTTATAAACTTGCTCTGTTCTCATCAAGCAATTATAACAAGCTGCTGGTAGTTGATCCCATTTGGGAAGCTTCCAAGGTGATTATGTAAAATGGTCTTTTCTGGAGATTGCATACAATTTTACAGAGGTTTTGTAATATTTAAAGAACCTAAAGAATTTAAACCATAATGTTTGTAGAGCTATATAACAGTATTTAATATAATACAGCTACCTGATGCACAAAAAGGATACAGTGAGTTTTTTTTTTTCTTTTGAGAATAGACTAATTTTGCTCTTCAGGATGCCTATAGCTATAGTTGTGCTCATAAGTTTACATACTCTGGCAGAATTTGTGATTTTTTTGGCCATTTTTCAGAGAATATGAATGATAATACAAAAACTCTCTTTCACTCATGGTTAGTGGTTGGGTGAAGCCATTTATTATCAAACAATTGTGTTTGTCCTTTTTAAATCATAATGACAACAGAAACTATCCAAATGACACTGATCAAAAGTTTACATACCCTAGTTCTTAATACCATGTATTGCCTCCTTTAACATCAATGACAGCTTGAAGTCGTTTGTGGTAGTTGTGGATGAGGCACTTTATTT
>VUQS01008311.1:5545-43263 GCA_015108495.1 Heterochromis multidens
TGCACGCTGGTGTGCGTGTGTGTGTGTGTGTGTGTGTGTGTGTGTGTGTGTGTGTGTGTGTGTGTGTGTGTGTGTGTGTGCTTGTGTGTATTTCGAGAACACAGAAGTGAAGAACCAGAATGTGCTGAATAATTGATCCCCAGTATGACAGAAAACTTCCAAACTAGGTTATTCTTGAATTAATGTACCACTCATTGTATTTCCTGCAGTTTCACCCACCTTCCCTCTGAGCTCATTTACAGTCGATTGTTTGGGTACACCTGTCTCTACATGTGTGTACTGTTGATATGTATGCTCTCCAACATATCATGCATGGATGTCATTGCCTAGGATCACACAGGGAAAAAGAAGGGGGCAGCTAAGTGGTATGTGGCACTGTGCCAAGTTGCTGCTTCAAACAGGATATTGAAGGTTAGTCAAATCCACTCCGTTTGCCTCTCTGCTTCTTTACTTCTATGCAGAGGAGTAACAAATATGACAAGTGTGTTGGTTAAAGCGACACCATGAGGAATCCCTTAAGTAACATCAGCCGACCATTCCCCCTCCTCCACTTAGCCGTCCTGTCTTGCCTCCATTTCAAATGTGATTATACGAGTGTGTGGCAGAGTAGATGGATAGAGTATTTGTTGCAGAAGGAGGGGGTGGAGGTGAAGCTTGTTTTAGTTTGCCACTTTCTACTCCCCCCACGGGATTTGCCCTTGCCTTCCATCTCGCTTATCCCTTACCTTCATTTCTCTCTTGTCTCTCGGATCACTTTTTAACCCCCTCGGTCCTGCTGAGCCAGCAAGATTCATTGGTTTTAAATGGAAGTCCATTCACAGAACTGGGATTGCTGGAGAGAGAGAGAGAGAGAGAAGAAAACAAGGGGGAGGCAACTCAGGTGAGGGCAAATGAGAGTGAGTAAAAACAGCTCCTGGGGGAGTTGGTGGGTGATTTATGTGTAGACATTTCTCCACACGTGTTTGGCCACAGCTCCAATTAACACCTCCACCAATCCGTGGCTGCGCTTGTCAACTGCTGGATCTGTGAGTGCAAAGTGTATTCATTAGTGTTGCCTGTTTGTTTGTAGGATTTTAGCGAATTGAAATTGTTTACTGTGGTCTTGATAAATTCTGGGTCATTTGATGCTGCAGTGTTTGAGTCTTCCCCTGCTTGCTGTTGAAGTTTGAAAATGCACAAAAGAAAAAAAAAACAGTGTGAGGCAAGCACATTTTTCCTGCCTGGATACACATTCAGCTGTCCCCATTTCTGATCAAAGGCTGATTAGGCTCTTTCTTTTTATAACTCTACTGAAACAAAATTTGGTATCAGTATTAGAGTAATTGCATTTAATTGTATTTGATGCTTTTGATTATTGATTATTGACCTTTGTGTTCCTCCAGGGGGTGTGATAGACAAGGACCTGCGCCACTACCTCAACCTGCGTTTCCAGAAAGGCTCAGTGGACCACGAGCTGCAGCAGATCATTCGGGACAACCTCTACCTCCGCACCGTCCCCTGTGAGTTACCTTGTCCTCACCTGACTTCCCTTTGTCCATCCTTGTTACCTTCACTCACCTCCTTGAGTGAGACACTTACATTTAGTGCTTTGCCAAGGGTAGATCATCAATAAAGCCAAGTGTGCAATTTCAAAAGGCCAGGAAAAGCTCCAGGTTCACTCTGACAGTTTGAATGGGGTAAGTTGCCAAAAACCAAGATAGAAATGAATGTTTGGCCCACATCTGCAGTTCTCTTTTGGCCACATTGGACCTTGCCTGACATAGGATGACTTTGGCTGCCTCAGCTCAGCCACAGATCCATCTTGCCAGTTCAACTGTGTAACAGAGCTGTAAGTAGGCCTAATGTCTGCAATGTGGATCTCCAGTATCCTACATTTCCTATCACACAATTCAATAGCATCTTTCATTGCACTCTCCCTAGCTTCTAAATACCCACTTCTGTTAAACCCCACACTTTCAGCTTCTAGACCAAAGACAACCCTGATGACATCACTGTGGCATCATCAAGGTTAGGGATGTCCTGTAAATTAATTTAGTAGTCAATTAAAGGAGAGAGAAAAAATCAGATGACAAGTAGACTAGTCTAACAGTATGACAACACTCAGAAAACTGTCAAAATTGAGCACAGTCTAATGGACGAGGTTAATCATCGTCCATACAAATATTGCATGTGTATTTAAGAGCCATTTAAAGCCATTAATCACATTTTTCAGTAATCAAATCGCATTGTAAATTTTGCAGGAATGTGTGGCATTTTGCACTTATGACGTCAGATTGGTTTTCAAGTGCTGACATTAGCACTGTTAGCACCAGCAGCCTTCTTTTCTTCCCTTCTTTTCTTTTGATTGTCCACACACCTGATCATGCAAAAGCAACATGTTGTGATATAACCCTAACTGTATAGAAATGCTAGCCAATCAGAAGCCTAGAAACAAAAACACTGTGCACAGTCTGACATCAAAAAAGGAGATAAAGGCGCACACCTTTGGGATTGCAAGACAAAACCTCCTTTTCTTTGTCTGCATGCAAACACAGAAGTAGTTTCTGAAAATCTTCACCCTGGAAGAAGCTTTTCAAAAGCTCCGCTTTCAGTGACCTAAAACTCCATTTACATGTGGATGAAAGGCCAAAACGCATAGAAAAAGCTCAGTTTACCAAAATACCTATGTATATGTGGATGGGGCCTGAATACTTTGTTTAACTTGCTAACATTTCTGTTGCCAACTAGAGACAGCAGCAACATTTACCCTTCAAGTGACTAAGTGGGGCCAATTCTGTGATATTTTTTTGTTGTAAAACTGTTTCCTGCCATGAATTTGTCTGTCTACACTTCCTGCAACTATTTTAAAATTGTAGGCTATGATTTATTTTTTCTTTTTTTGCAATTTGATAATTCTAGTGACTATATTGTAATGTGGAACAGTTGCAAAATGTACTGCTGTAGAATCCCTAACCCTAACCTTTTTTCTATAAAAGTGATTAAAAACCATAACGGCCAATTAAATAATAACAGTAACAGTTTTATCTTCTCTCACGTTGTGCTAAGGAATCAAAATGTTTTCACATCTTTGGCAGCTGTGCAATCTGTTGATGTGGTCAAAAGCTCAAGGGCAACGGACTGAATAGATCTAAAGCTAAGGTCAAGCTCAGCATGTTACTGCATTTTCAGGCAATTTTATACATACCTACTGACATAAAGCAAGCCTAAGGGCAGGCAGTACTCTTGCAGGTGGTTGGTTTCTGGAGCTGCAGAAAATGTAACAAACTAATAGGTTGTTGTGTATAGTCTGCTGTGTGCATTGTCTAGTGCTTGAAGGCAGCAGGATTCATACACATGCAGAGAAAGTGGGAGGAACAGGGGCCAACAGGGGCATCCTGACAGGTCGATCCAGCTTCTTGCTTCTCGTGAACTGTTTCCCCTCTGAGTATTTTTCAAGCACAGTATGTGCTGAATGTACTGAATTTTCCTTTTGATGTGAGTACGTGATGTGATATTTTCTTTCCCTGTTTGCCATGTCCCTTTGGCTTCAGTCCCAAATCCCCCAAATATCTGTCTGTGTGGTGATCGATTTAGCTGCTGGAGTGTTAGTTTAGCTGCAATCAGCCTTGTCTGGAAGTTCGACTCTTTAAAATCAAATGTTGACTGCAGCTCTCTGTCTCTAATTAGCTGCATTAACTGCCTCACAAGAACACAGAGCTGTAACCGGGTGATGTGTAGACAATCAAAGATAAGATTTGGAGGGCTTTAAGCTATTGATACTTGGTGTTCTTAGTTCAGGATAGCATTTTAAACTGAATGCTTATCTATGTCTTAAATATTGTATTGCTGGAAGACATTTTCATTTATCAGGTTATCACCCAATACTTATATGTACAGGCTAAGAAAAAACAAAACAAAAACAAAATTTAGTCACTATTATTGTGTTTCCTATTTGCTTTTTGTTTGCTGGATGTTCATTGCCATCTGTCAGCAAACTGTGATATTAAAGAGTGTTTATCTGTGTGTCTCTTATCTGTGCATACTGTTTGTTAGCCTAGCTGTGCATTTAGACCCAGCTGTCTAGTGGCTAACTCCCCCCTGAATCCCTAATGGAGGTGCATTCTTCAAGGCCAGGAGCGTGCAAATTTCACTGGAGCCACTTTTCTGTCTCCCTGACTGCACAGAATACAGCAGGAGAAACAAAAAGAGACCTATTTATTTTACAATACAAGCATCATTTTCTCTGATAACCACTCATAGATCCACTGCCAGTGAGGCACTGAAGATAGAAGAAGAGGTGAACAGTAAAGACTGAGAACAAATGGAGGAACAAATGGAGGGAGAGAAACAGAAAAAAGAATAAGGGAAAGGGGATGAAGCCTGATGATAGGGACACAGGTTACATACAGATAACCACATAAGGAAATTGACTGCAGATAAAGTATTGCAGAGAGAGAGAGAGAGGGGGAAGTAAAGAGAGGTTAACTGGTACATTAATGAAGGTTTAACAATGGGCTTCAGTGCTGCTGAGAGGATGAGGGCTTAGTCATGACTGAGCTAAGGTTTTTATATCTGGACTCATGGATGGATGGATTTTTTTTATTTGGATGTGGAAAACATATGTTAGTGAGAAGAAAGAATGCACTGAGATTGCTAAGCAATCCAAGTGGATAAGACACATCTGAAGTTGGTCTTGGCACAAATTTCGAGTGTATTTCAACCAGATCCATTTGTATAGTATTTTCTTATGAGAAAAATCTGTCCAAAAACCTCAAATGTGCTATTGGATGTCATTATTCAGACACCTGTTTCCCAACAAGCTGGGATGCTGTGTGAAATGGGTTTGCTAAGAATAAACTTCCTTTACATAGTTGCAAAGACTTTGGTAATTTCATCCCATACAGTACGTATCATTTAAACATTCTGAGAAGACAGAGAAATCGGTAGACAGAAGATAAGGCTGAAAACCAATATTGAAAGCCTCTCAGGTGGCACTGCATTAGAAAAAAGACATGATTCTGTAATGGAATCACCACATGGGCCGAGGATCATTTCTGAAAACACAGTTTGTCTCAAATGCAAGCTAAATCTCTACCAAGAAAAAAGTATCTACTGTATAATAGTAGAATATAATAAAGAATATAATATAATAACTAGACCCAGAAACACTATACCGCCTTCTCTTGGCAAAAAGAGGCCAAGTGGAAAACTGTCATGTGGTTTGATGATTCAACGTTACCAGGTTGGTATTAAGGCACAGTTTAAAAGCAGCCAGCATCTGTATCGGGGTGCATTTGTGTACCTGACATGGATAACTTGCACATCTGTGAAGGCAACATTAATGCTCAGTGATGTACAGGTTTTAGAGTAACGTATGCTGCCATTGTTTTTGTTTTTGTTGTTTGTTTTTTTTAGGTAAGGCCTTGCCAAATCATATTCTTTTTTATGAAAGAAACAAATAAAAACAAAAAACAAATAGTGGTCCTCAGCTATTAAGCATCTGAAATCTTATACAAGGTAAAAATGAGAAATTGTTTTACTTTCAAAACTACAACATGTTTCCTTAGATTCCAAACACTTGCAGAATGTTATAAAATGAAGAGGTGATTCAGTACAATTGTTAATCAGCTTATTTTTGTAAAGACTTTTTGTACTTGGTGGTGTATTGAATAACACACACCCAGCCTCAGGATGTCACAAGCTAGGGTACTCCCAGTGCCGATCCCAAGCCCAGAAAAATGAGAGGATTCCAAATCAAACATGCAGATCCGTCAGCTTTGGTGACCCCTTTAGAAATAACAGAGCAGCCAAAAGTTTATTCTTCTTTGTACTTGAATGCATTGTGTTTTTTATTTATATTTTACACAGTGTCCAAACCTTTTTTTTAGGACACTGATAATATGCCAGGTTTAAATTGAGCATTTGGCTTAAATGAGCTAAATGTGGACAAACCATTGGGAGATTCATGAAGTCAAAACGCCTCTCTTAAACTGATAAAGAAAGAGCTACACTGAAGCCTCCCAAGATGTGTGATGAATTTAAAGGAGGCTAAGGGGTGAGAGAGAAAAGAGATGATGTGAAGTAGTTCATCATCACAATTTACACATAACCCTTGAGTGGTAAAGAAAAGACATTTTTCGCAGGGATGGAGGCTGACGGGCAGTAGGAGAGTTACTGCCATTCACACCAATCGTGAGCCTTGGATGGACTCAGCTAGGACAGCTAAGGCTCTGCCAGCTCTTAGACAAATTGCCTGGTTGAAATCCAAGGTCAGAGCGTTAATAGCCTGAGCCCATGTGAAATCAGGCCTATCTTCTGGTAATCCATATAGATTTGATGGGAGGGATAGAAAGTGGAGTGAAACAAGGTGTGTGTAGACTAGTCATGATACCTAAGTGGGCTACACTGGCTGAATAATTTAGGTAAAATTGAATTGAAAAACATGGCAATTAAATAAATATATTTTTTATACAACTGACTGACTCTGCTTTCATGTAACGACTTCAGAGCTGAGCAGAAAAATATTTGAAAGATGCTATAAATATTTGAACTAATTTACAAGTGTTTAGATATTTAGAGTAAATAACTTGAAGGTCAGCTGAAAGATTAAAAAATACAAATGTTACTCTTGTTTCCCCATCGAATACCAAATCAAATATAAATATGCGCAGTGCCTCAGTTGCAGGGAAATAAAAATGTGTTAAAAATATCAAGGTCATCAGGATAATATGACTCATTTCCCAGAAGCCACTGAGTCTTTCATGTACTCATTATATTTGTTCTTCTCTTGTTTTTTCCTTGCCTGGCTGTTTTTCTCTTTTTCTTTACTTTCTTCATATGAAAACACTTCATAGCACTCTGATTCTCCATCTTACCTTTTTATCTCAGTGGACACAATAAAGCACAGATGATAATAGAGCTGATGATCAGGAGGCCATCCGCAGGTGGAAAAGGGAGGAGATGCTCAGTTTGTCACTTCCTTTCAACTTCTCGTAAATGTAAGTGACATGTCCTCTTAAAACAGGATCTAGAGTATCTGTTTGTATCAAAATGTTGGTTTAAGCCATCTGTAAAAAGCTTAATATGCCAGAAATTATCCAATAATTCACAAAGAAAAAAAGGCAAAGGTTGATACCAATGATACCAGCTAGATATAATTTGGCTCACCTGAACACCCAGCTCAGGTTTTGGAACCAGTCTCCTGGAGGGGGGTTGGGCTCTGTTCCAGTCTGGAGTTGTCCTCAGTAAGAGGCAGCGGGCAAGGATGGGTACACTTTTATCCCCCTGGTTTGATGCCTGTACACTGGGGTTTTCCCTCATGGACGTGAGGTTTGTTTCCCTGCGCGTCCAAGTCGGGGAGCAGATCCTGGCTTTTGTTGTGATTAGGTGTCGAACGACAGTTGAGAGCACCTGGTCTTCTTGGAATCACTGGGTAGGGTGCCCACTCATGTGGGCAACCTGGAGGGGTGTGATTGTGAAGAATGACCTGCCCAATCTGAACCTGAGAGGTGTTCTGTTTGGGCATCTATGATGCCTCCTTGGCGTCCCCTAGGTAAGGTGTTTCAGGCATGTACTACAGGGAGGAGACCTTGAGGAAAACCCAGGACACTCTGGCTTGAGAACACTTTGGTGTTGCCCGTAAGTGCTGAAGGACGGGAGTGGGGAGAGGGAGTCTTAGTCTGCTGCCCCCTTGACGCTGGACCCAGTTTATCAGCGGATGGATGAATGGATGGATTGATGGATGGTGTCTTTTGAAACTGGACAACAAGGTTGATCTGACTGAGAAAGATACTGCATTTTCACTTTGAATCTAAATATACAAAATAAATGTTATGTTCTATTAAATAAGACTTGAATAATAAGACTAGCAATTTAGCCCATAAACATATAGGGAAAAATTGTAATATCATAAATTAAGTAATAGATCATTTCTTCATTGACATCTATACAATCTGACTTCTTTTTCACACTCTATTGACTATGGCACAATTAAAAGCAGTGATGGCTTCTAGCACTGAAAGCTCTATTAAGAAACTCTTTAAATCAGCACCCTGAAAACACAAGTCCTAATGCCAGTGTTGCATTAGGTCATAATTTGGTAAGTTGCAACATTACTAACTGGTGATAGTTGGTATGATCGCAAAATAACCCGACCGCATGGAGACTTTTCTGCAACGTTGCCATATTATAGAACAACCTAAATGTAATGTATTTTAGTAATTATGATGTTATATCGAGGTAATGTGCATTGTATTATGCTTTCAAATGTAACTCTTTTAAACATAAATGTAACATATTTACAATGTTGTTTTGTTTTATGTTAGTATTTGAAACTCTAAACCTCACCGGAGACCAGTACAAGATGTTACCTTTAAGCTGCACCAACAAAATTTTGTTCACAGGGCCATTTGTCATATGACATCAACTGACAACTCAGTTGTGCCTTGTAGCACTCTAATCCTGTAAATACAAAAGCTGCCATTAAGCAGCATTTGCAGCATTATCCACAAGGGTCTGATTCAAACTAAGGGACATGTGTATACCTGTGAGCATGAAATGTATGGTAATATCCCAGCTGCTTGACAATTCTTTTCCTTCTTACTGCAAATATTGCCCAATTATAGTTGCTACCACGAACCCCACACTGTGATCCTTTTGGGAATCCCGCCTTCACTGCTAACAGCTTGGCTACCTTGCAAAGAATGGGAGAAGCGATTTGATAGCAGAGGTGGGCCCCTTGAAGGAAGAACATCTCAGTGAGCATCCACTAGTTTTTATCAGTTTTTAATGTGTGCAAGTGCATATCCATTTTGTTGCGCTGCAGTACTTGTATAAGTCCTTGCATTAATGTGAATGTGTTTGTTTTCTTTGGCCTTTACATGCATGTGCAAACAACATATGCTTAAATAGCAGGAAGTAGAGGTTGATACTGTGAGTTAATGGGGAGTTTGATGCCTACAGGGACACTGACTTTGCGTTAATGGCTGGGGCAGCCGTGCACAATATGGATGGTATTTACTAATGAGAGAGAGAGAAAGACACTCTACGTCCATCTGTCTATCCACAGTTGTTGGTTTGATCATTCTGAAGTCTTGCAGCATAGCAGGAAATATGACTTTCTCTCCGGCTTTCCTTTTCTTTCTTTTCTGCTGCTCTGTCTTTATCTTTACTTCGTCCCCTCATTATTTTCTGCCTGTGCCCTGTTGTTGTTTTTTTTGCTGTGCGTCAGTGTCTGTGCATTTCATTGTAAAGAAGATTTGCAAGTCCAGTATATAACTTGTAAGGTTGCACTTAAAACTTCTCAGTTTTCAGTCAGGTATCTGTGATTGGCCCTGCTTTCTTTTTGTAGCTTGTCACGTGTCTGTGTTTCTGTTTAATAGCCTGATGTCTGATGGATGACAGCAATAATCAGGATAATAAAAAAGTCTAACAGCTCCCCAGTGACCCGCCATTCATTATTTAGCATCTCTGTGAGAAACCCAATAAACGGTAGAAGTGTGAGCCTCGACGAGGAGCTCAGACTGAGAGAGGCCTTCCTCACTGCGGAGCTCTGAGAGGAGGCCCAGTGTGGAGATGAATGAAGAGCAGTTTGTGTATTTTATGCTGTTCATGAGAAACAGGAACATGTGCTGCTTGCTTGTTTGTTTGTTTGCTTGCTTGCGTGTTATTTTGTCTGTCTTTGTGAAGAAAGTTAAGCAGATCAAACAAATACCTCTAGTCAAAAGCTCACTTTCTTTTACCCATCCATTTACTCCGCTCTCCCTCTCCTCACTTACTCATTGACTCACTGGAGGCAGGGTTGGGTTTCCATGGCAACCGTTTCCACTCCCCGTCTGCGTCAGAGGCTCAGCTCCTCTTCAAACCTCAGCCCCCTTTCTTTTTGCTTTCCTTCCGTGCCCTTCCTGTCCCATTCCCCTCTGTCTATTTCATCCCACTTTCTGCAAGTGAAGACTGTAGGTCAGAAAAACCTGGCAACTCGGGGTCAACGCCAAGTACACTGCTAGCTGGAAATAGGATTTCAAGGTGTAAAATCGAGTGTATAATCCATATGTTAGAAAGGTGTGTGCATTTGCATGTGTGGGCTGAGGGTGAGAGAGTGTGGGAGGGGTTGACTGACAGAGCAGGACACAGATGTGGATGTACCGGGTAGCAAGCGTGACGCGGCGCTCTCTCCTTGCTGACAGATGCGGTCTTTAGACCCAAAGGGGAAGAGGTGTGAAATTTGCTCTCTAATTGGCCTTCATCACATAACCTCCTCACCACCACCACACCTCATCATCAAACTCCTGCTGTCTCGTACCCTTGGCAGTGAAGAAGTGGTGTCAGATAGACAGATCCATCAGGTGTGCCGCCTGCGGTCACCTCACCATGACACTGTAATGAGAGCTTTCTGGGTTGTCTTTGGTATAATGATCTGATGTCTTTGGGGGAATGACAAAGATCCTTGATCCTTCTCAGGAGGTTTCACAAAAAAAGTATTTACACATTTTTCTTTTCACACACATTTCAAATCATGCATGATTTTGAATGAGAGCTAAAGCATTAACAGCACGGCGGCACAATCTTAATGGAGCATATTTCCACTGCAGCACATCGCTCCCAAGACAGCCTGCTGGAAGCTCCTGGAATATGATTGAAAATGACTGCTTCTTTAAGTTGGACACTGGAGATAATAGAAACTGTTGGGTAAGAGAGTAAAACCCCGGCTCACTTAATTGTGTCCACAAGGAGTAGTCTAAGTATGTCTTATTCACAGAGTGCTGTCACCACAGAGCCCTTGGCGCAACATGGCAAATTTAGCTCGGTCAATCAAATATGGGGCATATACTGTTAGGGTGCAGTTTGTTCTAAGAATCAGATCATGAGCAGAAAGTAATAGATTAAAGATGGTATTATTAAGTAGTTTCACTGCAAAAATGTACTTTATCTTCACAACTTAGCAAAATTTCACACCATCATCTGATATTTAAAAAGAACTATACAATACATCATCACAACAAATGTGCCTCAGGAGTGAACTCTTATCAGCACATATCTGGGGCACTTTCCCCACTCTCCTGTCGGCTGGCTGCAGTTATTACCTCCATCCTTATTGCCCACATGTGGAAAGAACTCGTTGAACCAACAAGTATAGAAACCCTTTTATTTATTTATTTTTTCAGTGTTGTGTTTTTCATCTCACCACCAAATGCTCACAACTAATCCTCCCATCTATATTTTTCCAAACCCTTCTCCTAGCACTTTTTCTTCTAAATGCTTTGTATCCGTTTTGGCAGGACAGCACAGACAGGTGCACAGCTCAAGCTGTTGTTCACCACTGAGCTGAGCATATTCTGGCCTTATCACCGGAAAGGTACATGAAACTGTAAACATTGGGCCATCATCAATCCAGCCCTAACATGACAAAAGAGTTTTCTCTTCCTTTATAAAAACAATGATGCAACAGACATGAGAAAAGGGTATTTATCAGAAGTAGCATGTAATTTCTGGTTCCCCTCTGATGAATAAATCTAGAAAACCAGCAGAAATGTGTGCACAATTTATGTGTTGATATGCATATAAATATGAAATGCAGAGAGGGTTTTTATGCTTCCTTAAAGGAGATTTGTGATAAAATTTTTGTATCAAACCCAGAATACAATCTGTGTACTACACCTGAGATAAACGAGAAAATTCTGAAGGTTGATAACAAAGAGAGATGACACTAAGTCCCTGCACCCTATTGATTACTGTTATTATGACTGAAACAATGAGTCCTTAATTCCCAGCATAAAACTGAGCAAGCCAGTGTTTTTTGTGGTTAAAATGAAAACTGTCATTATCAGATTTTATCAGTTGTGGCTAACTAATTAAGCTAACATGAATCAGCATATTAAGCTACTTCGGTGAGTTAAAAACTGTTTTTCCAACTGACTTGTTAATGTTTCCAGCTTGATTTAAACAGGAATTTTGTCTTAAGTATGAGCTTGATGGCTTCTTACATTATATATGTAATGGCATATAAAGAAATGGCATAAAAGAAGAGGCTTTACTACATATTCCAGATGTGTATGAGAGCACTATCTGTTTAAACTTTGGCTGCAGATAGCACTGCAGTTACCACTTGAGCTGCCATGCGGATTGTGGCAGCTCAAGCATATAAACACAGTTTGACCCATAGCATTTTATCCATTACTAATTAATTAGGTGGCTGTCTTCAAATAGTCTGGATGACGCTTCTCCAGAGGCAACACACCCTTCACTCATCAAGCATCTGTTTATCACCCTGACTATTGTTGTGAACTGCCTCTTTGTTTGACTGGTGTACCCGAGGTAACGTGCAAACAAATTACAGAGCTGCTAATAAGTGTTACTCTAACCAAATTTGGAGTATTGAATTTGTTCAAATGTTGTGACTGGAACTCATAAAGAACAGACAGAGAAACTGACTCTGGGGTTGGGTTAAATGGGGCACTCTTGGTTGAATTTTTACACATTCACTGTAAATACACTGTGAAGGTCTTTCGATTTTGCTATTTAGTGTTTCTTACTTGTTGTAAATTGTGGTTGTTTATACGGCTGGTTCAGGGGATAATATTAAAAAATAATATAAAAAATAATATTTTGTCAGACTAGATTCTGACTAGAACTCTAATTTAACTGCCTGCAGTCACTGTAAGTTACAGTTGCTAAGCTATGATTGGACAGTCATTCTAGGTTTAGTTTTAGCTGTCAATTCAATGATGGGTCCTGAGACAGGCCTACAAAATATTTTACTTTTCTAGACTTGAGAACACAATCTTCATTTTTTTTAAAAACTTGAAGAGCAATAACTGGCCATGTGTGATGTTTGAGATGTCTGTCAACTTTCTTCCACCTCTCTGACTGGTGTTTCAGGTCGCTGCCTGCAGACTGATTCGGTCTACAGAGCAGCATGGGGACACACCAACCCACAGTCTTAATATTCGTGGCCAGAGCCTTTGTGGCCAAAAGGGCATTTCTTTGACCAACCATGAGCCAAGGAAGGAACTGCACACACATAAGATCAGCCTGAATAATATTTATTCCATATTTATATTTGCTGTCATAATTTTATTATGACAAAGGAAGTTAGTAGTCTAATTATAGAGTTATATAAAGACCTTGATTATATTATCTAAGTCATTATGATAATTAGGGGAAGTATAACTTGATTATAAAATCATTGTTATCCATCCATATATACAGTAGATATACTTCTGTGAGTATACAGCTCAGTTTCAGTGTTGTAGGAAGGAAGCATTGATGTGCAATTCGACGTTTGAAATAGCAATTTCGCCCCTGGCTAATATCAGTACTACATTTTTTCTGTCAGTTTATTTAGCTTTTGTCTCAAGCTTTATGTCTCAAGGAAAGATGTCCTCATTACAAATAATAAACAGTTTTATCTAAATGCATCTGGCTCAAAAATGATGTGACACAACAGGCTGATATCATTCAATAAGGCTGATGCTGAATTTGGCTGAAATATTGGTGCACAGATCTGTCCAGGGTGAACCCTGCCTCTCGCCTTGTGAAAGCTGGCATAGGCTTCAGCCCCCCACCCCACCCCCACCCCCCACCCCCCACCCAATGACCGTGAATTGGATAAGCGAAAGAAAATGGATGGATGGATGAATATTGGTGCATTCCTCTTCTTCTTTTTTTTGCTGCTCCCTTTAGGGGTTGCCACAGCAAATCATCTGCCTCCATCTCATCCTATCCCCAGCATCCTCCTCTGTCACACCAGCCCTCTGCATGTCCTCCTTCACTACATCCATGAACCTGCTCCATGGTCTTCCTCTTTTCCTCTTGCATTTTAAACATCCTTCTTCCAATATATCCACTATCCCTCCTCTGCACATGTCCAAACCATCTCAGCCTTGCCTCTCTAACTTTTTCTCCAAACTGCTCAACCTGAGCTGTCCCACTAATGTACCTATTTCTAATCCTGTCCATCCTGGTCACTCCCAGTGAAAATTTTAACGTCTTCAACTGTGCCACCTCTAGCTCAGCTTCCTGTCTTTTTGTCAGTGCCACCCTCTCCAGCCCATACATCAGAGCAGGTCTCACTACTATCTTGTAAACCTTCCCTTTAACTCTTGCTGCTATCTTTCTGTCACAAATCACCCCTGACACTCATCTCCAGCCACTCTACCCTCCTTGTACTCTCTTCTTCACCTCTCTTGTGCACTCTCTCGTTGCTTTGAATGGCTGACCCCAGGTATTTAATCTCATCTACCTTCACTAGCTCTATTCCTTGTACACTACTCCACCGTCCTGTTGTCTTCACACATGTCCAGCACCACCCTTACATACTTCTCTGCCACTCCTGACTTCCTCATATAGCAGCACAGTTCCTCTCTTGGCATCCTATCATGTTCTTTCTATAGATCCACAAAGACACAGTGCAACTTCTTCTGACCTTCTCTATACTTCTCCATCAACACTTTCAAAGTAAACATCGCATCCGTAGTGCTCTTTCTCGGCATGAAGCCACACTGATGCTCACTGATCATCACCTCTCTTCTTAACCTAGCTTCAACAACTCTTTCCCATAGCTTCATGCTGTGACTCATCAACTTTATCCCTCTGTAGTTACTACAGCTCTGTATATCACCCTTGTTCTTGAAAATCGGTACCAGTACACTTCTTCTCCATTTCTCAGGCATCCTCTCACTCTCCAAGATTGTGTTAAACAGTAAATACAGTAGTGGTGTATAAGTATACCAGTCTCTAGACCTGTATGACTGAGGCCTAAGTTGTTCAGAAATAAGTTCACAAATTTCTATATACATTTCTGTTTCCTTTGTTCAGATTTGCATGAAAGTTTGCCACCTTTTTCCCAAGAGATGCCTTGATTATAAAATGATTATAATGTTTACTACTGCTGCTACTACTTAATAACATGCACATATGTCATAGGATTTAGTGCTCAGGTATGTGTGCCTATCTGTGTTTTGGCTGCTTGAATTTGGCTGATTAAAAATGTTGAGCATATGACATGCGTGCACCAGTTTGTTGTGGAAACATTTTGTCCTTTTTTTGTAAACCACTCTTTCTAAACATTTGCGTCCATGTAAATTACCTTCATAAAATTATATACTTGTGTTACTGCCTCCCACCTGTTTTTCCACTTTTGTATCATGGGCTTCAAAGTGACAGCTATGGTATTGTGCCACCCATTGTAGGGACCTGAGGAGTCAGTAAGGCCAGAGAAAAGAGAAGAAAATCCCCAAGGCCTGTCTCATTAGAAACAGTTTCTCTGTCACAATTCTCTAGTTGTAGCAGCATTAGGCTTTGCTTTCCCTCATGTTAATTACAGGGGCTGTGTAAGTAATTGGCTCCTTTTTGGATGCTAAAGCTAAGGCAGAGGAAAAGAGATCATAGTTTTTCTTTATTTGAAGGAAAATTCTGTGCACATTTTTGTGCTCATGAAGCAAGTTTCAGTGTTTGAGGCTAAGATTAGGGATCATTCTCTCTTATATCTGGTTTCCCAAATAAAAAACCATTCTGTCCACCAGCTATTTCTCTTCCTTTTTGAAGTTAATGTTTTCTTTATCCACCACCCCTTTTTTTCCCATGAAGTCTGGTAAAATGAGTGCGACACTACAGTTGACAGTAAGGTGTGCAGTCACCCGGGCTGACCGTGCATGATCTCCAGAGGGTTGTCAAAGAATTTCGCTACAGACAGCATCATCTGGATTTTGACCATCATGTCTGTGATAGTCAAGTAATATTTTCCATTACTCTCTGTGGCTTTAGGTAATAGCAAGAAAACTGCTTAGTCTGCTTAGCCTTCTCACACAGATATATCAGAGCACTGATTCTGTTTATCTCAGATCCAAATGAAATATTCCATCTTTGCCACCTCAGTGGGATGGGGAATTGAATGTGTAGAGGCTGCTACGCTATCTCATATTGTGACCTGCTGAATGAGGGAAAGCTATCAGAATGTCAGATTGTCTGTATCATTATTTGGTACGATCCGCGCATATAAGCTTGACACTACAAGTATTCAATTTGGATGGTAATGATATTACGGCTGAAAGTGTATGCACTCAAATCATCCCTAATGGCAGCATTACAGCAGGCATTGAATTGGACAGATTGAAACATGCTGCAGCCTATTGATGTCGAAGCTCAGGTCAAAACTGACGCAAGTAGAACTTTCATGACGTTTTATAAGAAACCCACAGACCATGAACATTTGCAGGTTTCATTTTGTTCCAAAGTGCATGGTGCAATGCAGCAAATGTCTCGGTCAAGCAATCCTCTCAGTATATACAAACACATCTTGACACAGAAAAAACTGCACACTGACCACAGATTTGGGTCAACAACATGCACAGAGATAAAAAAAAGGAGATAATAAACATTTTCATTCTCTTTGATTATTTTTTCTTATATTATCTCAGGCCTTTTTATTTGTCTTATTATCTAGTACATCCCATTTTTTGCTGCTGCAATGGCCCACTTCCCCTACAGGGGTGATTAAAGTTTCATCTTATCTTCAAACGAGATTACAGCATGCAGTAGCTCTCCCACAGGTTGAAGTGCTAATTCAGGTACAACAGATTGACCAACCACAAAGCTACCAGTGAAAGGGAATCCTTTTTACATAGTTTTGGCAGTGCAGAGCCTCCAAGGGCAGGATTAGCGTTCAGCCCATTTTACAGTATGTTTGTTTGTTTGATTCCTGTTGTCATTTATTTATTAGAGTGACACATAACTCGAGGGATTTTGTAGATTTCCTTATCTGAACAGATGGGCTTAATATTATCACTTCTGATCCATTTCACAGGGAAACTGTCAGGCAGGATATGTATACAGGTGTTTTAAGTGGTCTTTAAGACAGAGCAGTTAATAGAAACAAAAAAGGTGTTCTTATCTGGGTTTTGGTTGAAACTGTCTGAGACACTTAGAGACACTGATAGAACTGTATGTCCTTTTTGTTGTAAGTGTTGTGATAATCTTTGTGAGGCTGATTTTCAGTCATCTAGGAACATACCTCGGGTGTCAAACAGTAATATTTATTGCATCTTGGTACCAAGGAGAACAAAGATGAATAGACAAATTGACAGGATGTATGAAGGTTGTCCTCCAACAGAGAGTATTTATAATCATAACCATTTCTTCAGCCTGTTCTCCCCTTCTAAACAAGGCCAGCACAATAGAGAGAACTATTCTAAATAGAAAAATTCAAAACAGTCCTGTCTGAGTGTCCATTTTTGTCTAATACCTCATTCTTGTCAAGGCAATTGATTCTCTGGAGGAGCTTTCCAAAATCTGCTAATTATCTCCGCCAGGGTGGTTATGTGATTGGTTCGGTTTGTCTCTGTTTGTTTTTGTACATGTTACCCAAAAAGTTCTGGATGTATTTGCATGAACATTTTACTAGAAGTGGGACTCGGCCTGGCATCAGATCTGGATCCAGGAATTTTTGGCAGGATTCTTTACCATTGCGAGGCAATTCACGTTATGTGATCACAAATACAAATAGAAATATAATGTGGTGATATGTTTTCAAGAATTTTTCACAAACCGTTCAGTTTGTGCTTGATGTTGAGGGAATTATCAGCCTTGATGGAGGTAAGGCCTCAGTCACACAGGCCTAGAGATTGGTTGGTGACCCCCTGGTAACCTCTGGTCACAAGGGAAAAATGTGAAATCCCCGACCAGTTGAGGAGTGGTTGCTTGCTGTCACTGGGTGAAATTGGTCACAAAGAGGGTGCTGCACCAAACACATCCTTGTTATTGCTTTGGTCGCTAGCAGGTTGTCTGTAGTTTGCAAGGAAGATACAGATTGTGCAACGCTAGTAGTAAAACTTGCAAAGGTGCGATGCAAACCAAGTGTGCAAC
Organism: Heterochromis multidens; assembly: GCA_015108495.1. Lineage (NCBI taxonomy): Eukaryota > Metazoa > Chordata > Actinopteri > Cichliformes > Cichlidae > Heterochromis > Heterochromis multidens. Next base: position 23,384 of record VUQS01008311.1, read on the forward strand.
TTTTGCTTTGAAGGCTAACAGTTTGCGTTGCACTTTTCACAGTTCCGCTACTGCTTAACGAGCAGTTGGTTAGTCTTTGCATACAAGTCAGTTTCTTCCATGCAGTCTACAGGCAACCGCAGCAGTCTGCTAGCAATCAAAGCAATTGCAAGGGGGTTTTTGGTGCAGCACTGTATAACTTTTTGTGACCAATTTCACCTAGCAACAGCAAGCAACCTCCAGCAACCACTTGCCAACCTGTCAAGGAATACACATTTTTCCCTAGTGAACAGTGATTGTCAGGAGGTCACTGACTGATTTCCAGGCCTGTGTGACTAAGGCTTTAAGTAATCGATTTCGATTTTGAATTTCACAGCAGCTGCCAGCAACCTCCAGCAACAACTCACAACTGGTCAGGGAATATACTTTTTTTTTTTTTATAGCCATACTAATTTTTAACATTCTTGCAAGACAGTCGTCAACCAGTTTCTAGGTCTGTGTGACTGGAGCCTAACCAGTCTAGGAATGCTCTTGTTGACTCAAATAACCTCACTTGAATAATCTCAGTTGCATTATCGAGTTTATGGAGCTTGGCCTGGAAAAGGGAACTATTATCAAACAGATTTTTAGGGAGTGAGAACATTTTAAAAAATGAAGTTTGAGCAGCAAAGTTGAGTAATTGGGTTTTTCTTTGAAAAACTTGCCAAATCTTCTCTGCCAATGCCAAATAGCCTATTCTGCTATTGACTTTTGTTTTGCGCTTCTGGTACCCCAGGTGCTGACAATTAGGCACGTGATTAGCAGCACCTGTGAGCATGGACCCTGCTACAGCAGTCAGTTGCTGTCTGCTCCAAGCATGCGGCATCTCCCTCACTGGAAAAACAAGGCTTGTCATCACTGGAGGCAATCTCAATGCAGACAGAAATCAAGATGAGATTTGCAACCAGTGGCAATCCCATATCTCCACAGTCTGGGACCAGACAAAAAATTGCCAATATGTCTTATTTCTCAGACTTGAATCATCCAATCCAATAAACAACACCAAACAAGAGTCAATAGCAGAATAAGCTGTTTGGCATTGACAGAGAAGATTTGGCAAGTTTTTCATGGGTGCAACCCACATACTCAACTCTGCTGCTCAACCCACAAATGCATTTTCCCTACAAATGTGGCATAATTTAAGGGGAAATAAACAGGCTTTCCAACGATATAAGATTAATTACCAAGAAGAAGAAATAATCAACCAAACACAAATTTCCTTTTTGCTAAGTTTGAAAAACCACAAACCAAACCAAAAGCAGTCAGCACAGTAATCACCAGTAGTCAAGTGAGGCCAGACAGATGAGGCATCTCCATCTCATCATCCCAACCTTAAAGTCCATTTTGGCCTTTACCATAATATACGGTTAGGGTTAGTGTTAACACCTATGATGACTTAGATCTCAGAGGGTTAGGACAACTCCACTTCTGAAAAAATTAAAGACTTTTACAACATCTGTCAACTTTTGGACTTTTGGAGTATTTGAAAGAAAATGGTTAAGGCAGCTGAGGTAACAATATGAGATAACATTTGGAACCCATAATTTAACGTGCTTTGACTTTTGTCCCATTGAGCACTCATATGATCAGATATTAGCTGTAACCTGTTATGTCTTCTTCATGCTCTAGATGTTCCAGTTGCCACTAAGTACTACCATGATCATCAGTAACTGCTGATACTCCTACACTTGGTGAGTGGAGAGTGGAGAGACAGGGAATCACTGCCTTACCTTTGGCCAAATGAGAACGTAACTCAAATGAACATTACTCTCAGAAACTAAAGTACCTTACAGTAAATTTTGAGCTACAACACTTTATCACTTGGGTGAAGCTATGAGATAGTGCCATTGTATCCTTGACATTGTACCATTGTGGTATCCACCTTACAGAAACCAGTCTTGAACATGTCTTGACAATTTTGTGCCTTAATGTAATGCTGCACTTTGGTATGATGTGAGAACATTTAAAAGAACCAAACTCTTTGTCTCAATATAGCTCCTTGTGGGTAACCATCTTTTGCACCAGGAATGGCAGATGCTACATTTAAACTTGGGCTCTTTAAGTGGCTTTAAAGGAGTCAAGAAGTTGCCTCTTTTAAAAACTGGGAAATCAGAAATCAGCATATTTTGGAGCTCATACACAGACAGTGAATACACTTCTCAGATTTATACACTATATTTGGTTAATGTGAATGTGCATAACTCCTGCCAAGTTAAATTGTTCTAATAAAACATATACCAGACATACGTAGAATCCTCCAGTTTTTGAGAGTTCTTCAGTACTGAAGTAATCCAGTGATAGCTGTCAGTACTTTCACTGCTACACAGCAAAAAATTAAATAAAATAAAATAATAATAATAATAAAATAAAAATAGATAGATTGGCCACTAATTGGCAGACCACACATAAAGTCAGAGAGAAGGGCCACTGAATGCTGAGGCGCATTGTGCATAAAAGTTGCCAAAGCTCTGCTGACTCAAAAAATGCAGAGTTTCAAATCTCCTCTGGCATTAACATCAGCACAGGAGCCAGGAGCTTCGTGGCATGGGTTTCCATGGCCAAGCAGCTCCTGTTGGTGTATTGTGTATGTAGGCCATTATTTTTGACCATATAGTGTATGTACTAAATGCACAGAGGCTAAAGGACACTGTTTAACTGTCTTATAGTCTAGAAACATTCAAACAATTTGGGAAGTGATATGTGAGGAGATTATCTCTAAAAAAAAAAAAAGTTCCACTAGACCCAGAGCTATTTCTGCTTGGTCTGGTTTGTGAAGAACAAAAAATAGTAAATCTATTTTTTTCAAGTGCCCCAAAGGCTTCTTTTGGGAATGTTATGTGCTGGATAAAACATGGATAGAACACATGATGTCAAACCTTCCACTAGAAAGAATAACATGTTTTGAAGGACAAACTAGGGTGTTTGAAAAGGTTTCAGAACCTTTTTTGAACGTCATGGTGAATGTGGCTCTATCATAAAATCAGACAAAAAATCGGTTTCATGTAAACCATGCAGTTTTTATTGTTTTACTGTATTTTTACATTATTTTCTTTATATTCCCATTTTTTCTAAATGGAATTTTTTTTAGAATTGCCCTGTGTTTAATGTAAAAATGCAGGCAGTTTGTGTTTTCTTTTTGTCTCTATCTGTCTCAATATATAAAATAAATTCCAAAAACGTACCTTCCTTGTGTGTCAGTGCTAACCTCTGCACCACTGTGGTTCCAACAAGACAAACTCAGAATGAAACTTGTCAAAATACATTACAAGCTTTTCATTTATTTAAACAAACTAATTTCTTTGAACACAGATTGGAAGAAATGTGCCCAAATATCTACCTTTTACTGCTTGGGAATGTATATGTACTTTTTGGCCCTCAGAAAGGTATACTGACATCCAATAATTAGCTCTATTTCTGGCAGTGTAGACCTGTAATTCCTTTGGTGGTTGTGAATGCATGCTGTATTCTTATCATGTTTTAGATAAACCTGCTTGCTGTCTAGTTAACTAGCAACATAAGTAGAATTTTTTCCCCACACTTTGATTGTGCTCTTGCTATCGTTAAGTTATTTTCATCGCATGAAAAAAAGCCATGAAAGCTAGGCAGATGCCTTTAAGAGGCCACCAGGTGGAGGGGCAGCAAAAGATGATGATTTTTGTAATCAATTTTAGGTCTCCTGTCTACTTGAAACGTCTTTCACAATGTGGTCCAATTTCAAATCCACTGCTCATACTGTACAGCGCAGCTGATGCTGTGAGCAGTCCCCTGACAGGCCCTATAAGGCGACTCTGTATTAAGGGCTACTGCTCATTGTCATATAAATGAAACTGCTGGCCACTCACCTATCTTTTGATTCATTGTGGTCTTGGTTCATGTGCTCACACAGCTGTTCACGAATCAAAAGGACCAACCAGGTTTCTATGTCACATTTATATGAATAAAACAAGCATAAATTATAACAGGACCACAAAACAAGAAATAGAAAGAAAAGTTAGAAACAGACCTTTTTTATTACACATTTGGCTTTATCACAGCATAAAGAAAGCATTAACGACGGCCCTCTTAAGTATTTTTAGTGAGCTAATGTGTACAATGCAACATAGCACCCATATTGTTCTGGTGAAGCCGCTGCTCCTAATGCATCAGGACAGGAGGTCTGTTCACAAAGAATATAACTGCTGCATACTCTCTGCTTTTTCCAAATGTTTTCCAGTTGTTTGTTACAAAAGTCAGACGTTTTCAGTGATAAAGGATTCATGGTTAAATTAAAAATGCAGGGTTTCAACAAAAAGTACTTCATATTTTGTTGGTGACTGTGATTGTAATATTTCCATATAATATATTTTTAATCTTTTTAGTATATTTATATTAATAAAACAGGAAGCTGCTTATATTAATAACACAGCTTCCTTATATATAAATATATATGTATATATATATATGGAAGATGCAATAATAATTATTAAAAAACCAACAAACTTCACAGATTCATAATTCATCTAATTTTAAATTAGATTTCCTGTAAAATACCCTGTTCATTTAAGATTGAAGTCACAAAACTGGCACATGTCTACAGGGAAATCAGTTTAGTCAGGGCTACATATTTGTACAACAGATAGAAGACAATTTTATTAATTTATGTTATTGGCAGCAACAGCAGGTATGTGTGCACTGATTGGCTCCAGTTATAAAAACACACACTCATAGCATAGACTGTATATAAAAGATGAATGTAGCTTCTAAGGCTAGAGAGTGAAGCCACTTCACAAGTGCATTAAACTTGAATTCTCTGTGATGACCAGCAAGAGGTGACTGCTCCATTTGCTAAAAGACCTGTTGCACAAAAATCTATGGAAACGAGGTCCTCAGACCCCTTGATCTTTAATCTAAAGAAACACTTTCCTTATGGATTTATGATGCTAACTCTTATTAAACACAACATGATGTTCATTTAATAAAATATGATCCCTTTTAGAGTCAAAAAGAAGGCGAAATCAGGGTAGGGTGACTGGAGATTCACAGTGTAGTGTTCCTTTGTTTCCCAGTTGGATTTGCTCTTGGCTCATCACAACGACAGCATGATGGATGTCGCTACCATGATGTCGCCCATTGGTTTTGGACTCTTCAATTTGGAGCTTCAACGTTAGCATTTTGGAGACTGTCGTGTTGTTGTTTTTTCTGTTTTTGGACCTAGAAATGACCATATTTGGATGAAAGGGTGCTAATTTATTATTTATTTTTTGTTGCTGTTTGAATCCAGTTTGAGTCAGCACACTCTAAGATTCCTCCATCATCTGAAGTAAAGGTTACCCCAATGGCTGTGGCTCTAGTGCAGAGCTGTGGATAATTAACTGATCCTGACCACCCTCTGCACCACATACTGGATATGCAGCTGAACACTTCACCTATAACATCTGTTTCAACGGCAAAAGAAAACAGAGGCGATACAGAATACCTTTCCCATCTCATACCACAATACCTGGACTCCTTTTCAGCTTCTTATTGTATAATGGTCTGTACCATACAGCAAGCCATAATATTAGTCAATGTTCCATTAAAAATGCTGCAAAAGGCACCACCAGCACAAACACAGATGGAGGCCAAAATCATTTTTGTACCAGGCTGTAAATATACTTTTTAATGCTGTAAAATTGGACATTTTAAGATTGGAGTCTATGGGGACTTACTCCCTTTTGGATCCAGCCTCAAGCGGCACCTTGAGGAAGTTTTACCACTTCTGTGTTGGTTTCACTTTTCATCTCTGCAGGCTGCCCCTTGGTCACAGCTGGTTTAAAAACAACAGGATGGAAACAGAAAACACTCAACTCGAGGTTTCACAACAGGACTTCACTAATGGCTGTTACACTAGACTGAAAATATGATGACAACGTCCTTGTGATTAAGAAAAACTGGTCGTTGATGATGCTGAAGCTGAAGCTTTACTGAAGCTATCCTGGCACCACGTGGTGGCCCATGTGGCAGTCTATAGGCTGAATATGAGTATCAACAGTAAATCAGTATGAGTTAAGTATTAGTGTGATGTATCAATTTCAATAAATTTGGAGCAGTAAAATACTGTGACATGTGTTGCATTTCTTTCATTATAACATCAATAAGCAGTGCAAAAGTCTGGCATTTTGCTACTAGGCCTATATGAGCTGACCAGAAGTCCAAGACACAGGCCAGTATGTGGTATCAAAGGACCTTGGAAATGGCACATCTAAACAGAATTCAGCCATCATTCATTATTTTACGTACAGCTGTGATTTTCCTACTTTGTCAAGTCAAATTATCATAAGGAAAAGATCCGTTAATGTAGGCCTGTGTGGGGCTATGTCTGGTCCAGAGCACCAAAATAAGGTCTAGGTATGTTTTGAGGAGATCAAGTAGATATTGCTGAAACAAAAAGCTGCATTACCTAATTCATAATAGCACCACGTCTTTGGGTGTATCTAAAAAGTATTTATACCGTCTCCTCAATTCAGGTCAAAGACCAGTAAACACCTGCGTCAGTTCATAAGAGACACAATATCTATCTCTTCCAGTTCAAACACTTAAAGTGTGTCAGTGGGCTCCCCTGTGCCAAATATAGGTTAACACACATGCTCCCCCCCTTTCTCTTTTTTCGGATTGTACCGTCACAGGGAATGAATATGAACTTGTGCGATGAAAACTGGAGATGAATACTTCATCTCTGACCCACATAATGGCGATATATCAGGCTCGGTAAAGGGATCTCTGCCGTGTTACCGCCTGCTCCTCCGCCGTGCGCTCCCGGTGCGGTGGGAGCTTTTAGCGGCGCGCCTCGCCTCGTCTCTCATCTTCCTCCGCCTGGACCCGACTCTCCTCCTCTTGCATTCTCTCTTCCTCTCTCTCCCTTTTTCCATCTCGCTACCAGTGGGAGGAGAGGAGGGAGAAACGGAGGCGACACACGCCGAGAAAAGGGGCGACGGAAACGGGAAAAGTAAGTAGCTCCGGAGGGGAAATGAATGGAAATGTTATCGCTCTCCCTGATAGACATGACTCCCGGTTCAGTTAGGAAGTAATGCTGGTACTTTAGCTAGCGGCGTTTCATGACTCGTCACATTATTTAGGCGACACAGTGGAAACCTGGAGAAAGTTACCTGCTCTTAACTTCAGCTAGTTGACGAGACTTGGTCTAAGTGGGGTCGTGGTGATAAGGTTTGGTAGGATAATATTAAAACTATTTTAAGAGAACTTGACACATTCATTTTGCCTTGTGGCTAGCTGTTGTGTTAACTGAAGTGCTTTCATGTCTTATACCAAACTTATTACTTATTACCCTGACCTTATACACTGAAATGTAGTTTCCATTTCAGCCTAAAGATAAAAAACAACAACATGCATTTGTCTAAAGGTTATTTGGGGACTTCATATATCAAAACACATTTTTAACGGTTATAATACTGTTTCAATAAGGAGGACTATTGGTAAAATAGTACCAAAGAATAACACAGGGTACCAGTGAATGAGGGGAGTTCTGTAGTGAAGTCATGGGGGGCAAATGAAAAGCCTGTGCTTTAAGGTCACGGCACATTCATAACACAATATACATTCAGTTTCCAGTTTACTGGGTAGAACTAATGCAGTCTAAAGGTTCAGTGGTGGTGGTGCCTGGGCAGTCTGCTGACAGGTACGGAAAGCCCGTCTACCTCCAGAGAGCATCTGTTGTCAGATGGCAGTGTCAAAAATATGTGGTAAAACCGCTCTGTGAGCTACTCTTGCTTGTGCCGCCGTTGGTCCAGAGCAAAGTTATAACATACAAAGGGGTGAAGTGAAACAGAGTGTTAAAAACAATGAAAAGTGTCCACTGCAGTCACTACGAGTACTTTTCATACTGTATTTTTTAAAAATCTTTCATTTTTTTTTTTGTTTGTGTTTTTTTGTGAGCTTCTTCCATTCCTGCTGAACTCCGCTGTTGTTCCCTTCCCTTTTCTGGCCCACTTGTCAACCAATCAGCTTCCGACAGATGCACAGCATCATCTACACTGAGCAAAGTGCAGAAATCAGAAAGCCTTTATTGTCATTCTATTTAGCAATACAATGAAATTAGGAGTTCTACTCCTATGTGGTGCATTAAAATAAACAGACACATGCAAACATAAAAACAGTTCTCATATAACGCATAATAATACACATAATGCAAGTGCAAGATAAAGGTGCCAGATAAAAATTTGGGAGTCAAGTTGGAGGACTGCAAGGGACAGACACAGATGCAATAATATAAATTCAGCAAGGCACAGCTACAGTCCTGCCAAGATAAAGGTTATGAAGGTTTAGACCGGTGTTTCTCATATATGGATTTAAATATAAATGTTATCATCTCACTAGTAGCACAGTTTTAATTAGGCTTAATCTGCACTTCTCTAATTAGTTTAACCTAAAACTAAGCATTCAAACCTCCATGAATGTGTGGTTAATGTTAAGGTAGTATTACTGTAGTTCCTCATAAAGTTGCAGCTGACTTGGATTGTTTACATCTTTTTTCATAGTTCACTAGTTGTTTTTTCCAAAACTTTTTCCACAGCCTGTGAAATAATGATTGATGATGATGGACCCATTGTTACAGTCCTCATGACAGTGATGACAGTGAATATAAAGACCTTCAAGGCCTTATCTCAAAAGGTCACTTACTCAATATTCACCACGCTTGTCTGTCTTCAGTCTGTCTAGGTTCAGGCTCAGCACAGATGTAAAGGAGGAAGAATGACATTTCTTTCTCTTCCCTTCTCCCCCAGGGAGATTGTCACTCTCTTCTGCTTTCACTCTTTGCTCCAAAGTTGGAAATTCTCAGCTCAGCTTTCACTTACATAAAATATGTTGAAAACCCCCAAGAGAAACATGGGTCTCAAACTTTGCTCAGTGTTAACTACTGTTTCAAGTCTAACAGCTATCATGTCAATCGGTAAAAACAATTTGCTCAAAGGATTATCACCCCGTGGTGGCCATTGAAAAGATTGCAGGTTTAGGCCTCAGTCATGCAGCTTATACCTTAGGTTGCTACCTAGTTTGTGGAATACATTGCTTGAAACAGATTTTTTTATTCACTTAAAATAATGTCTCAGGGTCACAGTCCAGTCAGTATTTCCCACAGAATTAGGTTCTATTGGTGGTGATAGCTGTGGTGCATATCCATGTGTAAGCATCAAGCTTACTGGTTAAACCAACACATTTCAAAAGGTGCAACTTTTACTTTGAAGGCAAACATTCTTGGTTTCCGGTTTGCGTCACACTCATCACAGTTTCCCTACTGCTTAGCGAGTAGTTGGTGAGTGTTTGCAGACAAGTTGGCATCTTCCATGTAAACTTTAGGTGACCGCTGCAGTCTGACCAAAGCAATCACAAGGAGGTTTTTAACCCTGCCAGCAATGTCCTGCAACCACTTGCCAAAAAGTCACCCAGTGATTGTATAATGCGCATTTTAATAATTATTCTTTAGGCCTGCGTGAATGGGGCTTAGCATTCGCTTTCACGTTGACTGCCAGCAACCAATTACAATGGGTTGGGGAATAATAATTTTTCCTTAGTGATCGGTGCTTGCCAGGTAGTCACCAGCCCATCTCTAGGCTTGCGTGACTGAAACCTTAGGCACTTCTGCACTAGCTGCACTTCATTTCAGACACAGAAGCTACATCTTTCTTCAATATACAGGCCATGTGGATAATTCAATTTTTGACCACTAGGAACTGCTAAACAAACTGACCGTTGGCTTCCTTCATTTAGCTACAGCGAGCTACAAGTAGGTCCATTATTTGTTACACAATGATGCAGTTTTTGGAGTTTGCCTCTGTACACCAGCACAGTGGATTTTAAATCAAACAGTCAAGATGTGATTGAAGTGCAGACTTTCAATTTTGATTCAAGGGATTTAACAAAAGGACACCATTATTTGTTTAGGAATTACAGTCATTTTTATACATAGTTCCCCATTTTCAGAGGCTCAGAGGTAATTGGACAGTTGACTGACAAGCAGTTTCATGACCAGTTGAGGCCTGTTTCCTCGTTATCCTGGGTAAATTAAGCAGATCTGGAAAGACGGAGGACGGCTGCTGTCAGCATGCAGCAAAGTTTACATGAAATCTGCCACATTTTAATATGGTGGCAAACTAAACAGGCAGTTTTTCTGCATACAGACAAACTTCTTATTTTTATTTTAACTTCTTCTGACATCACAATTGCTGCCACTTTGTGGATCAGGTCACTTTTCTTCATATTTAAACTATCCCAAAAGAAAGTTTGATGAAGGAATTTTTTGGTATTTTGACCGTAAGAAAAAAAGCTACTCATCAGTAAGGGTCCATTGCAGTCATCCAGCTGCCGGTGAACTCAGTCAATGGAAACGCTATCGCATGCCCAAACGGCCAGAAGCATCAGGCCATTGGTTATGTTGCCTGCCAAACAGACAAAGTTGTTTGAGTCAGTGCTGATATACAATTAAGGAAGCTTTGAACAAGTAGGCATTAGTGAAATCTGAGGATTCTACGCACGTATAAGACACTGTGGTGCAGAGTTTTAAAGTGCCAACTTCTTGACTTCACAGGTAAGGCTGAGAGATTACCCAAAGCTTCCTCCGTGGGATTCCAAACTGAAGGTAGTGTCCTTATTTTTCTTCTAGTTGAAGGGCCTCACCTCCAACATCTGCTTTCCTTTCCACTACACCTCTTCTTCCTGCTCTCATCCTGTCCTCTCTAAACATGCATTGATTACTTCCTTGCACACACACACACACACACACACACACACACACATGCCATTTCAGTCAATTGCTGTGCACAGTCTGCAGTGGTGCATTATGTTAAATCAATGCTTGCCTCACTGTAACATCAGCACACTGATTTGTTCATAAGACAAACTAAGGACAGAACTCCTTCCTTTCAATGTTAGGAAGAAATTTAAAACTGATAATACTCTGTGTGTGTGTGTGTGTGTGTGTCTGTCAGTGCTGTTGGGATGATAGACCTCCTCCTGACAAGGCAAGTGGCACTTAAAAATGTCAAACTGGCAGTAGGTCTCCAAAGTCGCAGTTTTGATTGACAGCTGGTAGCACATGCTTTGGGTGATTTGGTCGTGTTACAAAACAGACATATCAAACAAAAAAAAGCATATGTCTGTCTATGCAAAGTGAACTATTTTATAACTATTTTATCTATTTTATTTTTATCTTATTTTATTTCATCTGTATGATTAAACTCACCAAATGAATAAAATATAAATAACATTTCACCTAAAACCACTATAACAATAAATTGTCACTTTAATTTATTATTTTATAAATGCACTTCAGCACAGAGTCAGTCTTCAGAATTCACAGTTTTTCTGTCATTTTTAATCTGTAGGTCATATTCACTTGTTCAAACCCTGTGAATCATTTACTGAAATATAAACTGAAAGTGCAGGATTCTTTAGTAAATCACAAAATAAATAGATGAAAAACTGCAGGGCTGGTCATGTTTTAACAAAAGGTTCTTATCAAACTAAACAGTTGAAGCACAGGGAGCAGGATTAGCAAACACCGTGTAATGAACTGCTGTGTGTGTGTGTGTGTGTGTGTGTGTGTGTGTGTGTGTGTGTGTGTGTGTGTGTGTGTGTGTGTGTGAGAAAAGTGCATGCATGACTGATCATTGGCTGAGCCAGTGGAAGCCTAAGGCTTGAGGGGAGAGAAGTAGAGGGGGTTTGGTGGCAGGGTGGAGGAGTGACGAGGAAGGATGGGAGGTAGGCAATAAGACTGAGAGGCGACCCAGGAGGAAGCGGTCACATTGCCTTGTGGCACACGGTGCTAAAAGAGCTTGGTTTCTTGGTTAGAATGAGATTAAAAGTAAGATGAAGATGATGACACAAGTGGGGAGGAGGGGCAGGAAGAGGAGAGGGGACAGCAAAAAAGAGAGCAAGGTAGTGAGAAATAAAGATGATAAGACAAAACCCAATAACTGTGTAGAGGAGATGAAAAGAGATGTAGAAAGTGGTGAAGAAAGAGAAGCAGAGTGTGTGTAGCTCAGAGATTATAGCTATCGAGTGGCTGAAGAACTGATGAGATTTATAATTAGGCAGATTTAAGGGCAATAGTGAATGCGCCACACTGGGCCACGGATACAGCTGTCCAAGCACGTTAGAGAGTGTTGTAAAGTGCTCCACATTCTCCAGAGCACAGTGCAGATTTAAAACAGTGGTGATGCCCACTGAATGGAAAGGAAAAAAAGAACACAGGGACCCTCCAAATAAGTCACTGCAAAGTGTTGCACATGCTTCAGTTAGCTTTGGAATAGAGATCCGTGTGTGTATCTCCAAGGAGAATAATGACTGAAAGCTATCCATTAAATTCATATTATGGGATTTGCAATGTTATATTCAACACTGTAAATGCATTTATTAAATAAATGAATGATTCAAGCTTTTTATACAGATTTTAAGAATTGTAGCTACGAGTAAGGGCAGTGTATTCACAGAGAGAAATGCTGCATAAAAAGTATTTGCAGCGCTTGCAAATGCATCCCACTGGAGCTTACCTATTTCTCACCCGCCTTCAGTTTAGTAGAATGACACAAAAAATGTCACACTGAATATCTCAAGGCAGGTTGCTACAGTCATGTAAAGTAAAAAAGGTGCAAACTGTTGGCTAATCATTTCTTGAAGTAGGATCTAAGCAAAAAGACAAACACTGAATATGTAATTTTAAAATCATATGCAGTTGGAGACACGGTTATCTTTGAAGTTCATTTGCCCAAATACTTCACAGGCCAACAGCTGCAGGCTTTGAGGAGAGTTTGTCTGTGTGTCGCTCAGAGTGTGTCGATGTGTATGTGTGTGTGTGTGTGTGTGTGTGTGTGTGTGTGTGTGTGTGTGGTCAGTACTCGGCTGGTCACTCAATGCCTCTCCCTACATGACTGTGCTCAACATCGATCTGCCTTGGGCTCATCCATCACCCTGAGGACAAATGCACACTTTTATACACACACAGTCATGTTTCCATGACTTCAGAGGACATTACATTGACTTGACTTGACTGAACCTTAACCATATCTACTGCTTTAGTGCTTGATTAACCCCAGCTCAACCTTAACTGAAATCTAATTGCCCTTAACCTTAAACACCTCTTCACCTTAGGATTTAATGGTTTCTACTATGGGACTTGCTTTTTGTCCAAATAAGGAAGACGGGTTCCCAGAATGAGACAACCAGATTTAGGTCTCCACAATGTCACTAATACCTGTGGTCACACTGGCACACCTACATTCACAGATACATGAATATGGCTGACCAAACACACATTTAGCTGTCACAAATTGGAGAGGTTTGCCTGTACATATATGAGTGTGAGATGTCATGATTTGTAGGAATCAAGCCTATGGCTGAGGTCAAAAGGTTAATAAACAGAGACAAAGCAAGCTTGTGTGCATTCCCATGGCTCTTGGTACAACTTCCCTCTTTCTCCTTTATTTATACATTTATTCTGTTTGCTTTATCCCTCAAAAAAATACTCATCTTAATTTGAAAACAGTTCCTGTTTTTGTCATGTGGCTTTATGGTAAGGCATTTTTTTTGGCCTCTGAATAATTTAACAAACTGGAGAAGGTGAAGTGAAGTTCATGGGTAGAGCAGTCTTGCTATTTTTCTACTCCCAAAAGAGAGCATCGTACAAATCTCACCACAGGCTATCGAGTCAATGTGGGTTAATACTATCCTGTCTGAAGCGGCAAAACATCTCCACTCTCTTCCTTTCCCTTTATATCTAATTTTGAAAGTTTTTACTGTGGTCTAAACTCTTGCTGTTACATGTTGTTATGCCACATAAGACTGCATAGACTAGAAAGAAATGGGCCTGCAGTTCAAGTTCTCACTTTTTGTTTCCTTCCTCACTGTCTGTTCCTTCTTCAGTTTGCTGTGTAAACATGTGAAACTTTGTGTAGGCGAGAACATCAGCCAAATGAGGTTAAAAGGGTTTTAATGGGCTGTGACATTAATACGAGAAAAGATGATGCATGATATGATGATGCTGGTTGTGTGGGGGACTTGCCTGTCCATTTGGGTGTTTGTGGACGTATGTGAAGTTAGTTTTTTAGAGTTGTCTGATGTTGTGTGTGTCAGTGGCCAGAGGCACCGAAGAACGTTGGAGATGGAAATTAATTTGTATGAATGCATAAATAAGGCTGATTTTTCCCAGTGGCAGTGGTGGCCATGCATATTCAGTATCTTGTGTGTGTGTCTGTGTGTGTGTTTAAATATGTGTGAAGCTAATCAAGCAGCATGTAAAAACTAATAATATGCAGCTGTGATGACTTTTTAAGTGAAATGCAATACAGATATCAAGAGGAGAGTTCAAATTTTTAACTGCAATTCTAACTGTATGACTACCAGTATAGTCAGTGAGTCAATGCGACCTCATCCCAGGGCTGTTCTGTCAGCTGCTGCTGCCATTGCAGATATGTACGATCCTGTGGCATTGGTGACTTGACGGGCCATGGCAATATTGTATGCATCTTTTAAAGAGGTCAAAAGTCTGCATTAAGGACTATGAGGAGTGGTGAAAGTTACAAGTGGAGACAGTGGTTGGTGTCCCACTTGGGAGCTTTGTGTTTTAAACTTTGTTTTTCTTTCTTTTCATTCACTGATGAGTTTTTCCTTTGGTTTTACTCTTGCTTTATTGGTTGGGTTTAGTACTTGGTTAAATTTAGAAAAAAAGACGTTCAAATATGTCCCTACAAAACAATAACTCAAACTGTTAAAACTTAAACTTAAGGCTTACCCAGCATGATTAAATGTGACGTCAAGGAATCCTTTAGAAGCATCCATATATATGACAAGTTGGGAGTGACAAACCTGTTTCACTGTTGCCATAACCTGGTGACTCACAGCAACAACACCAAAGGACTCCTTGATGTCAGTGCCTTTGACAAAAAAATAAATATTTAACACATTAGGAATTACTCACCAAGCTACTGTCTACAAATATTTATTAAAAATGTCATTGAAATTATTGGTGCAAATATTCTTTAAAAAAATCTTACATTTGGAGAAATGAGGTTGGTGCTTGGGAGCTTGGACAGCATTTAACGGCAACTGAATATAAATAATTGCAGGAAAGGATCGCCTTTACAATAGTTCATCTAATGAACTAGTCTCTATTTTTAATTAAAGGAAAGTATTTCTCACAAAAAGATTTAACAAAGTTTTTGAGAGAACGCCCTCCCTCATAAAAGCAAGCAGTAGCAAAATGCAGATACAATAAAATGTGATTTTTCTGGCCATCAAGATACAAAAGGTTAGTACAAATATGGCATTCATGAGGCGCGTTGCGCCAACACAAGCTCAGTTTTGGTGTAACAAAAGTACTGTCAGTATTCACAAAGATTGCGTGTAAGAGGTGGGAACTCAGAGATTTTAGCGACTGACCCTGTTGCATATACATTTCTGGGAGTTCCTTTCTCAAGGTGCAAAATATAGGGAGGAAAATATTTAAATCAAGCGTGCAAGCTGATTTACTAACGTTTCCAACACGCAATTTACTGTTAATTACGCCAATATTTAACGCCAAAAAAAAAGCATCTCTTATTTTTTTGCACTTGATATTGAAATGAACTGACTGCGCCTGTGTGTAGAAAACAGCAAACTTTAGTAAATCACCTGTAAAACTAACCACACCTATGAGTGCTATTTGGGAATATCACTCACATGATATTTTGTTTAGTAAATCTGGCCCCTTATCTTATCTTATCTTATCTTATCTGCTTGCCCCACTGAGCACCTTTCCCACTGATGTGATGTTGCAGTGAAAGTTGAGGCAATTTCAACTTTCTTGTGGTTTTGGATGCATAATCAGACTAGCTCCATTAAAATTAATAAAAGGGCTGCATTTCTTCAAACAGTATGTGAATTACGAATTTTGTGGCTAGTGGTTGAAACTCCACTGGGTTTTTCTTCTCTGTTAAAACACATTCAGAAAGACCATGAGTGAAAACACTGTGGCTTTTCCCCTTTCAAGCTGGGGCCGTTTTGAATATAACATTACAAGAATTCAGGGAGGAGCTGTAAAGACCGCCGTTACCAGTCACGTGTCAATAACCAGTCAAAAGCAGTAGTTTGTAATGATGGCTACATAAGACAACCAGACGTGTTTTAAGATGTTTGCATTACTGTTTAGCTTGTATAAATAGCATTTAATATTCATACACAGCTCGCAGGCTGAGAGTATTTTAATTCTCAGTAGATTGTGTTCAGTGACCCTCACTTAATCTTGGTATTTTTTGTGCTGAATTTTTTATTAATGTAGTAAGTTGGTTGGTAATGCAGAAGTTTCGTTCCCTGGTCTTACATTTTAATAATGAGTGCAGTGTCTCTTAGGGAGAGTGTAACCCAGGTTATTTTTGTCGCTACAGTTTAAAATTTCCTCTTAACATTCAAGCAATAATAAAGTTACTGTTTTGAAAAGAGGACAGATATACAGATAGAATCATTAAATGTGTTTGTGTGATTGTGCCTGTTGAAAACGAGGCTCTGTAGAATGGGCAGATAGATTGTGGGTTGCAAAAATTAAAATAATTAAACAAAAATATGTCTTTTCTTGTGAGTTTAAGAGAGTATCAGAAATATGAAGTTTGTAAAAGTTTAAACAATTTGACCAGCTCTCATTTTTTTCACAGGCCTGTTTAAGGGTTATGGCTTGGTTTTAGGGTTAAAGTTCATATTGGATTTAGGTTTGGATAAGGGTTTAGCCTGAGTTTTGCACCTGAGTGATGATTACTCAGGAGTAAGAGCTGGGCAGCACAATGGAGCAGTGGTTAGCACTGTTGCCTCACAGCAAGAAGGTCCTGTGTTTGAATCCACCATCCTTTCTGTGCAGAATTTGCCTCATCTACCCGTGTCTGCATGGGTTCTCTCCAGGTATGAATGGTTGTTTGTCTCTCTGTGTTAGCCCTGCAACAGACTGGCAACCTGTCTAGGGTGTACCCCACCTCTTGCCCTATGGCAGCTGGGATAGGCTTCAGCCCCCCTGCGTCCCTGAATTGGATAAGCGAAAGAAAATGGATGGATGGATGGAAAGAAAATGGATGGATGGGTAAGAGGCATTGCATTAATGGCAATGAATGCCCTCATAGAAACATCCAAACAAATATGCACGTGTTTATACTGTATATGTGTCCCTCCCCCTACTGCTGGAGCAGGCAGCAGTCACTTTGGATGACAGAGAACATGTTTTAGCCAAAATATGAGAACTACTCATCCAAACAACCTTGAACTCAACACTGCACTTACTAAAGGTCCCAGCAATATACACACCAAAGATGAACTTCCAGGAAATAAATTAAACTTCACTGACAAATAAGCATTTCTGATGTTTTAGTGTCAGAATTGCACACTGGTTCAAATCAAAAATAATCAAGGACTAAACATTTGTGTGTGTGTGTGTGTGTGTGTGTGTGTGTGTGTGTGTGTGTGTGTGTGTGTGTGTGTGTGTGTGTGTGTGTGTGTCACCAGTATAAGTTCCCATGGTATGGCGACAGGCAGCTTGTTCTTAAAGCGCTCATTCAGCAGTTTGCCTCCGATGAGTATCACCAATGAAACCAAGGAGACTAACAGAGTTCCTGTTACAACAGTGCTCACTCCATACAGAACATCCATTAAAGTCTGGAAGAGACACAAACAGTTATCCTGTGATTTTTAAGAATCAGAAGAACCCCTTCCACTATGAAGGTGTAACCTCTGGCCCCCTAGTGCTACTCTGAAAATGAAAATAGAATAAGTTGCACTTTTTTTCACAATTTTCTCCTTCATAAAACCTGCATGGGGTTTGAATTATTTTATAACTCAATGGTTTGGATTTTGCTAGGCTTAAAGTTAGGTCAAACGGACTGCAACAACACCAGAAAACACCAGCAAATAGAAAACGCTGCAAAAGCACACAGAACACAGCGGAAGTTGAATAAAACAAAATCTCACAAAACACAACGGAAATGTTTCTGGGGACAAGATAGCATGACCGACCAGCTGCGGAAGTGACAGAAACCAAAACATGTGCTGCACTGAGACGTGATGTGTTTTAATCACACGATTAATATAATACTGTAGATATATGTTTATTATTAGCCGTGTACTTTTAGTTTGTCACTTCTGCAGCTGGTGCGTCACGTTATTGTGTCCTCAGAAACACTTCCGTTTTATTTTGTGATTTTTTTTTTTTAGCTTTTGCAGCGTTTTTTCTATTTCCGTTGTGTTTTTATTCAACTTTTGTTGTGTTTTATTCAACTTTTGTTGTGTTTTGTGTGCTTTTGCAGTGTTTTTCTATTTGCTGGTGTTTTCTTAAGTTGCAGTGCATTTGACCTCTCAGGGCCACCATAGCTTAGCCTGCTTTGTGTGCGTTGACACAAATGCAGCTGTATCTGCTAGGTCTCACCTCTGGTAATTCAGCTAACTGAACTAGACCTCTTCACTGTTTTTGAGCTTCCTTAGCAGACAACTTAGAACTCCACTCTCTTATCTAAACATAGTTATTTGTGGCTGAGTCCAGAAACCACTAGCTGATACCACAGTGACTAGGTCTAAATTTTTTTGTATGTTCTATGTATGTATGGATGCATGAATCTATAGATTCATTGTTAATAACACTATTATTTATTTAGTTTGGAAGTTTAGGAAGAAATAAGAAAGAAAAATTTCTTCTCCTTCTTCTTTTTAAATCTCTCTCATTCTTGGTGATAAGGATAATAAGACTGTATTTCTCATGTGTACCCTTGGGCTCTATTTATCTCTATAGTTATTACAGTTACAGTTTAGCAGGTGTTACTGACCAAATTTAGTTTTTCATAGTTTTTCAAATTACATTTAAGGCATTGCAGGTTTAAAACTAAACTTCCATATCTTGAAAAGTACTTATATATTCAGGGCTGAATAATTTCTGCCCTATCCCCAGGACATCTGCTGTGGTCACCTCCTTGTCAGTGTGACTATGTTTTTCCTGGAAATCAATGTCCTTAACCTAAAGGTTTTCACAATTTCAGATTTATGTGCTTTAGCGCACATCAAAATTTACAGTTCAGTGGATCTGGAGGAAATCAACCACCTGTAAAATGCTGATAAGACACCCTGACACTTGTGAGTGCAATACTGTCAGTGTAAAGGTAACAAGGTACATCCTTTAAGTTTAATTTGCACCACACAGTGCCAAGTTAGGGTATCATTACATTATTTAGATATTCCTGATAAAACAGGTCACAGTGAGTTTTTTTTTTTTTTTTGCCTTGCATAATCTTCCAGGATAAAACATTATAATGCTTTATGCTCTGCCTTCTTTCAGGGCTTATTTATTTCAGCAGTTTTGGTTGAGTCTGTGTGTGATACAGCCAATGTTTCAACTGACCCTAGCTGAAGCCAGCAGTCCAGTATGTTTCTGTACTGGTGTTCCTGTCATTAACGGCAGCTGTACGATGATCATGTGCAGACCTACTGCTGTGATGTAGGCTCTGATTACAGGGACCGACATCCAGCGGCACACAACACCTCCCCGCAGCAGGTACAGCAGGAGCTATGACACACACACATGCAGACACAAGTAGAACAAAACTCTTTTGCTTGGCAATAGTTTAGAGTATTTGGGGATACTGAGTGAAAATCTAATCTTATTTAATTAAAAATAAATGAATGGTAGTTTACAAGAAGACATCAGAATCCAAATTCTGAATGTGTGTGTGTGTGTTTGGGTGTACCTGTATAAGGCCACAAAGGAAAGTGACTTGCACTGCTACGTTTACTTTGGCTGCTTCAACAGCTGCTTCATCACCATCGCTAAGCAACTCCACATTAGCTGTCACAGTCCCAATCATGATGGACAGCACGGCAAAAGTACCTGTCAC
>VUQS01008326.1:15121-25313 GCA_015108495.1 Heterochromis multidens
TTATCTGTATCTGTATCTTACAGATACTTGCCTGTGGCAGCTGAATTTCATAACATGAGAATGATGTTCGAATTTTGCAAATGTTATTTACTATTTTCATCCCTTCATTTGCTACTCATCCAAATTTTACCTCAAATACAGAATGAATTAAAAAAAAAAACATGTTAAGTTCTGGTTACACTTACACTCTGGTTATTTAATACATTGCCCACAAAACATTATACAAGAAACTGTTGCACCTCCAGATATTACTTTGCTGTAACCACAGAACAACACTGTATTCTATTCACTACTGACCACACCAGGATATGTAGGATTCTGTACCATACATTATGGATGAGCGACCGTGAAAGTAAACAATGCTGCCTTTGTGCCAAATAACCCTGTAGGCAAACACTGTTTGAATCGGTGGCATATCAAAAAACATATAAAAGTCGATCTCTACTGGATCATGCTATTCTGCCCTCCGAGGGTCACTGCTCTCATCAAATCTGTGATGACTGCAGTACAAGTGACCCCATACAACTGAATACCAATTGAATTTCTTGAACTCATTTCAAACCCTTCAGGTTCTTTATAGCATTCATAACTAGATTTTCTACGCACACTAAATTGGCTCCTGTAAAAAAAATGATCCAATACAGAAAGATGGGAAGGTTTACAGCAGGTAATGGATTAGGAGTCAACCCCATATGCATAATTACCACAGTCATCATGATAAGAATAGTCCTTTTTACTTTGTGCTGCTATCTTCGCAATCTCATTCTTAACTGAGAGGGTGGTGACACTCACATGAACTCTATCCAGAAAGACAAGAGTGAAAAAAAAAAAAAACAAGGCAGATAGTTTCTTGTGTTTGCCATTCAAAACCAAATAAATTATATACATTAAATTTAACACCCACTTTTAGTGAACCCTGTAATTTTCTATGAAGCAAGGCTTGATTAACTGTGATAGTTGTCTCTTTCCATTCATCATATCAATTTAACTATGCTAAAGACATGGTCTACTGTAGTCAGTGAATTAGCAATCAGAGAAATTGCTGGGTATTTTTTTGAAAAAACAAAAGAACAGTTATTATACAAAAAAGAAAAATGCACCAAAAATGCTAAATTTGGGCAGCAAATCTTCATACTAATGGAATACCCTGGATTAGAGGTGCACCGATCCAAAATCTGAGCCAGTGCAAAGTAACAACTTGGCTGATAGCTGATGGAAATGTCTTTTTTTTTCTTTCTTTTTTTAATCCAGATTTTAGGACATGTGTCTTTCAGACAGACATAAGCAAATGTGCTGCTCACATCTGAAACAATTCCCCATTATCACAGAGTTGAAATTAAAAGCACTTTTGTCATTTTTACCTCCAAACCTTCAGTTTGCCATAGAATAAAACAAATATTCTGTGAAAGAGTTTAATTTATTTTTATTCTCAAAAGATCTTCTAAAATAGCCTGAAGGCTATTATTGTAAAAACCTTATTTATCACCATTAGACGTAGTGATAAACAATTGGATTGTAGTGACAACGCAGGCTATTGTCGTCAAATAATTTGGCAGGAGTCTTCAATCTTATAATTAGTCATTCAGCCTCTTTGAAAAGAGAAAAGTAATCACTGTGCTCTTAGTTTCACTGCATGCACCACCAACAACATGAATAAGAGAAAGAAGATGAAAGAGTTGTCTGAGGAAATCAGGAAAAAAAGTGAATGCAAGCATATTCAAAAATAAGTCTAAAGAGTTTTGCCAGTTCTTAGTTATAAATCTTTAATAAACACAAACACAAAATAAATGCAAGATGACCGCAAAAAAATTGTGCGACAACAGTTTCCAGTCACAACACATTTTGCTTTCTGACTAAAAGCAGCCTCAATTTTTAGTGAAAAAATAAATAAATATACAAACAAATGTAAAGCCAGACTAGTGTTTACTAAAATGCACATTGTCAAGCCACAATGCTTCTAAGAAAATGTGTTCTTTGGACAGAAGGACGGAAAAAAAAAAAAAAAAAAGAAAAAAAAAAAAAAACAAACAAAAAAAAAAAAAACCTTCTGGACAAAATATCACTCTCCAAATGAAATACATGGAGGAGGCCCAGTTATGTGATGTGGTTGCTTTCCAGAGTCAGGCACAGTGTGTTTTGAATCAGGACACAATAAAACCAGAAGACAAACACAGCATCCTGGCCCAGAGCATGAAATACGCTAATAGAAAGTGAAGAAACACATAGATGGATATGGTCCACACAGGAGCACTGCATGGTACAGTGATGTAATTATATCCAATCACTCAATTGATCTGACATTATATTTAAATGGCAAGAGGAAACAATCTACAGTAAGTTACTTTGAAAGAGGGCTAATTGTTGGGGCACACGAGGACCTTCCGTCACAGAGATTGCCTAAATGTTCCATTAGGAATAGTTACTAAACTTCAGTCTTCATTTAGATCTATGGTAAAGACTAAATTATAACTGTGGTTGATATCACACGTTCGATACGTTGTGATCATTTCAATATAAGGAGAAACAAAGCGAACATCTTCCTCAGGTGACTGAGAATTTGCATCGACAGTGAAATAGAGAGCAATTTTATAGTAGGGTTTGCAGCACATAAATCAAACCAAAGTGTTCAGTTAAATACACAAAATGCAGAATACCAGACTCTAAAACCTTTCATCTGTTTCAATTTATTTTAGAAAACTGTGTGATTTTTATTTTTAAGTGGTATGTCCATGTCAGTACCCCTTTCTATAATTTTTATTATGTTTTTCAAGAGGACTGCAACAAGCATGAGTTTGGTCTAGCATCATTTTTACAGCAGGGTCATTCTATACTCTAGGCTAAGTCTGAACATCTGCTGGGACAAGATGCTGCAGCCTGACTCACCATGTCATGATATAGCCACTCTGCCCTCTAACCCTGCACTTAACTGACACCACCTCCCACAGGTTCGCACACGGGTGACAGTTTAAGCACCTCCTGTGCAACCTCAAGCTAAACAGAATTAGGAAAGAATTAAAAACTCAATGAGCCCAATAATTAAATTTTAATGGAGCACATAAAGCAACTTGACACTCTCTTAAAGCTATAGGCAGAAACCATAACAGGTAATACCAAGCTGGACATTTCTCATTTTATAACCCACATATTGCTGCTGTCACAGCAAAATCTTGTTGTAAAGTTTTCATCTTTTCCCTAAGAAATGCATTAAAATGTTAGAAAAAACATGTCAGCTTCAACAGACTAATCACTGCAATGAAAAGCAATGCTATTTCATGAACAGCAAGAATTTTGCCAACGGTGATCCAGTGAGTTACACTTAGAGAACATAATGCTAATGCAGTTTTAAAGTAACAGTTAAGGTGTGCCATAATAAGTAATGAGCTGTGTCTTCTATATCACATTACAGTCCAGCACAACAGTATATTAAATTGCCAAATGAACGAACCAAAGAGCATAATTAGTAGAGTCACAAAGATGTATTCCTTCACACCAACCTCCACATTTACCTACAATTTGCACTCTTAATATCTCAATTTGTAAATCACGTTGGACTCTGGTGAGAAAAAGACATTCTGACTGTTTATCAAGCTTGTGAATAATACTTTCACAGCACTCAAAAACTCCCACAATTCACACACAGCAGTCTGTTGGTGCCAAGCCTAAGTGAAAAACAGCATGAGAAAATGGAAGTACTGCAGGCAAGAGATTGGAAGCATTGAATAGACAAAAGGCAAGAAGTTGAACAAGCTATCCAAAAGATCTTATCAATGCATGTTGCTCAACATCCACAATGCTTGCTCAGAACTGTGTTAGTCACTAAAATTTGGACAAGATCCACAAGACCAAGAACATGTCCAGCCTATTTAACTAAATCATTTGCCAGCAATATTTATAAAGCACAATGTCATCCTGTAAAATGTTTTGCTACCAGTGACAAAAACACTTGGACTGGAACTTTCCATTCACATTAAAATTTCCATTCACAACAAACTACTGTGCAAAGCTGCCCCAGACTGTAAACAAAATTGGACAGTAATGTCAACCACTATGTTCTTATCAGTGCTACCACCTGTACAAAGACAAGTGGCTTGACAGTATGAACAGAAGTACAGTGGACCAAATGCTGAGACCTAAAAATTATAAAAGGTTTCAGCAATTCATTTGACCTTTCGGGCCGTCTGACAGCCTGCTAACCAGAATCAATTGCCTCCTAGCCAGCATGTTGCTCATTCACAGCCTGGATGTCTGGCTGCATTAGCTGATGAAGTAAACAACCTTCCTTTGCTGCAATAGCATTAAAGAGTGTAAAACAAAATCCTGCAACGTTGCATCCTGAACCTTATTTTCTATCCTCATATACTCTAAGTATCCAGCCACAAAGCACTGCTCATTTTCTCCATTACCTTAATACTTCATTTTGAGGACAAAGACTTACATTAAAAAAAAATCTTAAATAGATCTTTTGTAAAAAAATAAAATAAAATAAAAATTGGTAAAATTGCAAAGAGAACTTTCCTGACTTTCATAGGAGTATGTAGTATAGAGTATGTGTATAGCATTACACTCAAAACAAAAAAAAATTATGCCCAAAATGTTTACTTTAAATAATTTGATTACATGGAAATTTTCCATGTGATTTTGTTACATAAGTACAAGTAAAATGTTTAATTTAATGGAATCTGGTCAAATGAAATGTACTTAATTGTTTCAGTTTTTAATAAGCATATTTTTTTTAATGATTAATTATTTGAATAAATACACCTTTGATTTTATATATTTCAGTTACATTTTACTCAAACTTTGTGCTTCGTGTATATGAGGGCAAAGAATTATTTCTGAGTGTAATGTGTTTATGTATATCAAACTTTATATTGAATACTAGTTATACAGAGGCTTCTGAATAAGTACCTCAAGAAGTTTTCATTAATATAAAAGTATAATAATTTTTATCATATTTTTATCTTTTAGTTAAAGTTAAATGTAACTTTTAACACAGCTCAGTGTCATGGCTATTTTTCCCCCATAGTGTCAAACATAGTGTTGAATATCAATATTTTTTTAAGATATTGTATCAAAGTTAGTTGATTCTGGTTCTGTCAGAACACCTAAGTAAATAGCACACAACAATGAAACTAGAACAAGAATCTATTTGAACTGTAGGTGTTAAATTGTAGGTCAACATGCTGATGAGGTGACACAACAGCCATGACATTAAGGTTTATGTCAGTTGTACTCTTTTTACATAATGCTGATGCCATGTCAACCTCATCAGCATGGGTATTTACATAATACATTAAATTCATTAGCCTTATCCAACAGAGCAGTCTGTTTTTCACATCTATTAATTTTGCATAAATTATAGAGTACTAATTTCACACAAGGTGCACACTGCCTAGTAGACTGTAATGGGAATATAAAGGTATTTGCAAATACTTCATGAGGAAGGAAAAGTTGTAAGACAAGTGCAGAAATCCAATATAGACCATGTTAATATTCTGCTGCTGCACAGTTATGCAGGTACCACAGTGCTATAGCTGAAAAACTGTCCTCAGGATCAGCTGTAGAAGCAACAGGTAAAGCAATTCTTTCACACTTATAACTCTGTATGTAGGTTGTGAGCAGAATGCAGATTATTATATAACAGTAATGCAATAATGAAAAAAAGCACTTCTGCTAACCTCTCATCCTCTTTTTTTTTTACTCTCTATAAAGGATGTTTATGAAGTTTTC
Source organism: Heterochromis multidens (assembly GCA_015108495.1). Taxonomy (NCBI): domain Eukaryota; kingdom Metazoa; phylum Chordata; class Actinopteri; order Cichliformes; family Cichlidae; genus Heterochromis; species Heterochromis multidens. The sequence goes on from VUQS01008326.1 coordinate 20,852, forward strand.
CCAATCAGCAGCATTGGATAATCAGTGATAGATCTATGCCACATCACTACCAAACAAGAAAAACCCCACCAAAAGTAGCTGGTTATGAACCTTTGTGTGTCACTGGTGTGAGATAGGTCATAAGCTGCAATTACAACCTAAACAGCACCGTATTTGAACTTTTGGGAAGTCAGTTCAATGACAGCAGATGTGCAATTTAACATTTGTCTCAGTCATGCTGATCACTGTTTAATGCCATAACAACCAGTATTGCCCAAGTCTTAACAGCAGAGGGCAGCCAAGGACAACTTATTAGCCTTCAAGCGTCAAACACCATCCACTTATTCTAAAAGGTCAGAGGACAGATTGCCTACCAGCATTGACTATGGCATCCACCTCCAAGACGGTAATATCTCCTTTGTAGAGAGATACTTTATCACTCATCCCTCCTCCACCTGTCAGCTCCTTCCCATCTTCTTTGTCATCGCCTGAAATAAGAACATAGAGACTGTAAGTGTCATGTAGTGCTGTGTGGTTGCAGAGTTAGGACCCATATGCAGGACTCGGAGACAAGGCTAAACTAAAAGTGCAGCTTTATTGCTGATGCTCAGGAATTTCAGGAAATACAAACTCAAACTGAACGGGGAACATGAACACACGAATACTCAAGAATATCATACACAGCCAGGGGAAGGACGACGACAACATGACAAGGAACTAAGGAAAACTGAGGGCTTAAATACACACATGAGGTAATCAGGGAGATGAAAAACACCAGGGAACACAGGTGAGTTAAATCAGGGGAACGAGACAGAGGGAAGCAAAACTAACACAAGGCACAAGGGACCAGGGACTATCAAAATAAAACAGGAAACATAACACTCACACTGAGACCCAGACTAAGACATGAGAACTTGACATAGAGAGAGGAGAACAAACAGACATAGAGACATGACAGACTGGGGACAGACACAGAGACAGAAACTGAGACAACCAAACTTGTCAAAGACAAAGGGAGAATAAACATGGAGACATAACCCAAAGAGGACAGACAGACACAGGGACAGGACTCGGGGGACGGGACGTAAACAAACACTAAGACGAGACTGACTGATTACCACAGGGGCTTGACACAAGAGGCTGGGGAACACAGAGGGAGGAAAAGCTCTAAGATAACTAAGAACAGAATGCTAAACCAAATACTCTAAGAATACGTGAAACAAACATAAACATTCAAACCAAGAATAACATAGTATTCCAATAACCCTTAGAAGGTCCACAAACTTAGAAACACTGGGCAACAGGCCCAGGACCATGGCAGTAAGGATCAATTTGTCCATTATTCCAGTGTCCTATACATCAATACTTCAATTTCTATTCTATTTGTATAAACTTTCTAAAAATACTTGTGTGAGGCAGTGGGTGGTATGACTTTTAAGTACTGTGGACAAGCTCAGTTTTAACCATTTTACAAAGTATATTTAATAATGAAAATCAACAGTTTTCCTTGATACAGATTTTTGATACTGGATTTTGAGCTAAGAGCCTCCCAAATTATTACAATTCATTATTATATTTTGTTTCAAGCAGGTAAATATTCCTTCAACAAGTTGCCAATCTACTGGCATCAGTGAACACAAATTGTAGTATGTGTTGGTTTTTATTAAGAATGAGAAAATGCTGTATGTTTTGCTTCTTGCTTTGCATACAATATCCACATTCACATACTGAATGACAGGTCAATTTATACTAATAACATATTAGCCTTTCCATTAACTTTTATCATCAACTTTAAAATGACCTTTTATCTATAACAAATAGCTTATTTTTTTAAATGTGTCATTTAAAGACAGCTACATACATTAAGAAAATATAATCCAGTATTTTTAATCTAAATGAGTTCTGCTTATTATTTTGAACACTATTACAGCATAATCCATCGAGCTATTACACAATTGAAAAAAATGTTTCTTATAATCTACACTTACATCACAATTTTACATATCATAATTTACTATGTATTGTGAATGTTAACGTCAATCAAATACACTAATTCCATCATCAAACCAATACAGTTTCTATCCAAGTAACTGAATATTGGCAAATACACTCACTGGCCACTTTCTTAGGTACACCTGTTCAACTGCTCGTTAACGTAAATATCTAATCAGTCAATCAGAAACTTGCACATTTAGGCATGTAGACATGGTCAAGACGACCTGCTGAAGTACAAACCGAGCATCGGAATGGGAAAGAAAGGTGATTTACGTGTCTTTGAATGTGGCATGGTTGTTGGTGCCAGATGGGCTGGTCTGAGTATTTCCCGCACAACCATCTTACAAAGAATGGTCAGAAAAAGAGAAAATAGGAGAGAAGGGCACAGGAACTTTAATCACCACTTGTTACAACCAAGGTATGCAGAGGAGAATCTCTAAACACACAACACATTGAACCTTGAAGCAGACCGGGTACAGCAGCAGAAGACCACACCGGGTGCCACTTCTGTCAGCTACGAACAGGAAACTAAGCCAAAACTTTGGTGGTCATACTTGCTGATGATCGGTCGATCAATTGCATTTGATTGGCAGCACCTGGCTGCTACTTACCCTCTTAATTCCTATGGAAGCAATAAGGATGTACTTAAAGTGGACATGAAACACTACATATATTCAATTTACCTAATGACAAAGAAATGTACAACATGTAGTTTTGCTCAGCTTTTTAGCCTGACATCTCTCTCACTCACAGCAGTAATCATGCCACTTCACTTTACCTTTGAGGCCAGATTAAGAAACTCTTCACACCCTTTTAGCATCTTTTTTAAAAGGAAAAAAAAGGTCTCTGACATCACTATTTTGCAACAAGTTCTTGCAGAACTTTCTGTCTTTCTCTCTCTGCTCTGTTCAGCAAGTGAGAGAGATCCAAAGCTTCAGCTATCAACAGAGAGCAACAGTCCACAGTTTGAGAGAAAAGACTAAGTAACATGCTGTTGTTTACAAATGTCTCTTTCAACTGATCAATTTTCATGTAGCACAGCCATTATCTTTATCTTGTGTGGGGGGTGATTTTGTTACAGCTATGTAATCCAACAGCAGTTTCTCATTTAAGTTTTGAAATGGTCAGAAAAGAAAAATGTTCATTAAGGTAGTTAAAGAAAAAAAGACAAAAAGATTAGCTGTTTCCATTAAATTACATTAAATTTAGTGCACTTTTTTTGCTTATTGTGTCTGCCATACTTAAAAAGATATGAATTCTGCTGACTCAGGTTTTCTGACAAAAGATCCTCCTGCTTTCTGACTGACCTGTAAAAACTAACACAACGTGTAAGACCACACACTGATAACCACTTGAAAGACATTCAGCATCTCAAATTGGACACTCCCTCACTTACATATATTTTCCTCTCTCCAGGTTGGAATCTTGTCCAGAGAAATGAAATCTTGACGACGATACTCCTTGCGCCTGTCCTCCAAATTTAGACGGAGCAGTCTCTCTGTAAAGAAAAGTTGTATACATTTTAGAGTAAGTAAAATCAGTTTTACTGAAAAATAACAGATAAAAATAGGCCAAAACACTTGGTCCTTGCAGAATCAGATAATAACAGGTGTAATATTAATTTCTGTTAAAACCACAAACATCCTTCCTTCACCTTTTTCCTCCGTTAACTCAATACAGTAATTATTTCTTTTCTTCTCTTAATGTCAAACCAAAGGGCTCTTTCTTTACTGAAAGCCCCCACCATATCAGTAATAGTTGGAGGCCCTGATGCAATTGAGGATGGGGTTATAACTACACTTCTCCTCCACAACATAGTTGGAACTGTCATGAGTCAGACTCTTCATCATCAGTATTTTGGTCCCATTTCCCATTGCTTATGGCTAGAAATTTGTAAACTGGCTGTTGTGGACACTGTATGGCTATCAGATAAGAGGCATTGCACTATGTCAGTGCAGGTTTCATTGCATGAGACCAAGCTTTTAGTCCTCCCTGGTTTAAGCTCTGTGTTGCTTTTCCCCTGCACTAACTCCTATGTGACTTACAGGTCGGTAAAGATCATATAGTCAGGTATATTTCTAGAACATGCGCTTCAACTGGTAGCAGCAAAGTCTGGTAGCTCTGATCTTTTTACTTTATTTTTGTTGTGTTTTTTGTATTTTTATCGATTTTTTTTTGTCAAGTACTGATGGATACTTCTGTGGGGAGAAGAGTTTACTCAAGAGAAGAGCTTCTTTCATTGAAACGGAGCAAATCTGGAAGATAACACCCTATTCCAGCTGAGATAAAGAGGTGTTTTCGTGGTTGCCGTGCTGGTGCAAAGGTGAAGGCTTGGAAGTGGAGATATAAGCCCTTTCTGCCAACAGTCATCATGGGAAATGTCAACTCTCTGCCCAACAAAAGTGATGAGCTGGAGATATTGGTGAAGACTCAGAAAGTATACCGTGAGTGCAGCCTCATGTGTTTTACTGAAACATGGTTGAATCAA
>VUQS01008330.1:7977-19845 GCA_015108495.1 Heterochromis multidens
CCCCCCCCCCTTGTTTTTCCCCCCCCCCCCCCCCCATCCGTTGTCTGTGCTTTGCCTTCAGAAGTCTGTCAGCCAACTGATGATGAGTAACAAAAGTACAGCAACTTTTTTTTTTTAGCCTTCAGAGAACAATCATTGCAGTGTTGAGGCGAAACACTTCACATGTTAAATGTAATGTTTATTGGAAGATGCAGTATAACAATCCAGTTTGAGGAACATGTTTTCTTTATCAAACAGTGGTGTAAGAGCTGCTTCTTCCTGTTTAGGTCTGTATGTGTAACATTATACCCTGTATGTTTGTGTGTGTGCTTGTTAATGTTTCATTTCTAGGTGTGATGTCAGAGGGAATTTATCGCAAAAGCGGCGTGAACTCGCGTGTGGCAGCTTTGTGCGAGAGGTTTCGTCGTGATGCTCGCAGCCTTTGTCTAAGGGAAGGAGAGCATCAGGTGGACGACGTCTCTAACACACTCAAACGCTTTTTCAGGGAGTTAGAAGAAGGACTGTTCACATCAGAGCACTCTCGTTCCTGGCTCAGCACTGCAAGTAAGATTCATAAGATTTTGTTTCAGCGTGATTGCACGTTGTCAGTTCATCATCAGAAATGCTGTTGCTGCACTTACACATGCACCTAGGTTTATTTTTATATTATGATGTTTCAGTATCCTCTTGAAAATGGATAGATTGCACACCTGTGGCTCTCGTTGAAAGGAGCAAATTTGTTTTTGTGATGTTTTGTTGTCTGCTGAAAGAGACACTGACAGGCCAGTTTGGCATCCATAGTCATCATAGAAGTCATCTGTATGGCAGCATGTGCATACTTAGCATTACAGATATTTAAAAAATTATTACCCCCCCTAGAAGCTAGAAGACCATCAAATCGGGAGGAGCCTGAGAGATTTGCCAAAGAAGAATGGGCTGGGATTGTTCAGGAAACGTGTGTGAGACTTGTTGGAAACTACAACAAATGACTGCAGGCTGTTATCCAGCAAAAAGGATACACAACTGACTATTAGCATCAGGGGGGCTAATAATTTTCACCCTGCAAGTTTTTGATTTTTGTGAAATAATTTTGTTTCTATGTGCAAAGTAAAATAATGTAAGCATCCAAAATAAAACTAGGATGTTTGGAGAAGTGGTGTTAAAAATTCCTTGCTCTGTTTAACAGCACATGGAAAATACTTTTTTAAAAAAAATAAACTGTCCTCATCTGTAGCTTTCGAAGTGTGCACTTACAAGAAGTCCAGTGATCCCTTGAGAGTTTTTACTTGGATTTGGGTGTTCAGTGTTGCTTTTGGGCCTCGTCTTTTGCATAGTAATTTCTCCACAATCTCTGAATCTCTTAATGATATCATGTACACTATGTAAAAACTGTTTGTTAATATTTGCAGTTTTACATTGAAAAATGTTTTTAGCAACTTTTCCAGTTTTTTGTTGCCCCGTCACATAAGATTTTGAAAACGTACTGTTGATTTCAAATTGAAAATGAGCATATAATACTGGTATTAATTAAAAGTAGGGTCTTAAAGATATGCTTATCATTGCAATTCCAGTGTTTTTTCTTTAACTGAAGCTAAATACAGTGCAAAGAGAACTAGTTTTAAGATATGCTCCAGCTATGTGTCAGGTATCATCTTGTTTTGAACTAAAGACCTACACACTGCTGACCATTTTTCATATATACATGCCAGTTTAAGCAAAAATTGTCTTTGTTTCAGAAGTCTACAGTCATTTTTCATCAGGCCTTTTATCTGCCTTTTTCCCTCTTTTGATTTTTTGTACTCTCGTCCTGTGCTTTTTATCTTTCCGTCTTACACTTTCCGGCTCTTTCTTTGATCCTGCCGCTCTTTAAATCTCTTCTGTTTTCATAATTTTATCTTTTTCTTTCTTTTCTCTTCATCGTCTTCTTCCTTCCCCAGCCATTCAGGATGAATGTACGAAAGTCTCCCAGTACAAGATCTTACTGAACAAACTGCCTCATGTCAACAAGGCAACACTACAAGCCCTTATCAACCATCTCTACTGGTGAGACCACATACACAGTGACTGATACCATCTTATCATCTCTCCCTGATTATGTATATGTTTACAGACTTTTTTTCACTGCATGTATTTCAGCGTGCAGCATTTTTCTGATACAAACCAGATGAACAACCATAACCTGGCCATCGTGTTCGGTCCCACACTGTTCCAGACTGACGGGAAGGATTATGCTGCTGGCCGTGCCATTGAGGACCTCATAGAGCACTACAAACTCATCTTTGAGGTCAGTGCTCACTGTTAACACAGGTGGATGATAAACTGTTTTTTTTTTTTTTCCTTTTGCTATTGCGTCAGGAATTTTAAATTAATGTGTTTATGCATCTTTTGCAGGTGGATGAGCAGCAACTGAAGAAGCAGATAGAAGAAATCAATGCTATTAACCGAATACGAGAATTCAGCAAGTTCCAAGTGAGCAACACACAATAAGCTTTAAACAAAGAATGATTCAATGACCTGAGCTGCCGTTATGTAGGTAGTGTGCATGACAGTTTGCTTTTTGTTGTTTGAGTGGCTTACAGACAGGTGACAAATTAAAGTAAAAACTGGAACTGTTGATTTGTATAATGAGGGGATTCGTTGGCACTGTTTTACGGTGGGTCACTAAAAATCAAGTTGTTCTGAATGATCTCTTTTATGATTAAACATTTCTATCCCGATGGGAGTGTTAGATAGAAAAAGCACTTAAGCATACAAAAAAAGTGCTTGCATGAATGTTTGTGAATGGGTGAATGAGGCAAGTTGTATAAATTGTTTTGAGTACTCCAGTAGAGTAGAAAAGCGCTATATAAGAACCAGTCTCCTTCAGGATGCCAATACCCTCCATCCACAGGGTCACAAATTTAATGAGGACAAAAATGGTTTGAATCATATATGCTATAGCTCCAGCTGAAGACCTGTGGGGTTTTCCGAGCCATGACAATGATTTCCACTGCCATCATCAAAACACATCATCAAAAAATGAGGGAAATTCATCTGGATCAGTTGTTTTCCATCCATCCAGTATACTGCCAGAGACTTGGGAGTGTCTAGGCTCATTGAAGTTCCTCTGGCAGCTGGTGGACGTGGCAAGATGTTGGGCCAACACCTCACTGAGACGAGACGCATTATGTTGAATTTCTAATTCGTCACCTGCCTGTGTGGTTAACCTTTATTATTGTTCAGCTCATGTCAGAGGGTGAGATGTGTTGTGTGAAGTGTTTAAAATCGTACTGCATTATAGAAAGCTGTGTTTGTTCACTGCAGTTGGTTATCTATTTATACTTATTTATTTCTCATCACTGATTTCTGTCTGATCATTTCTGTTTGCGTGCATGCTGGATGCTTCAGAGTCCTTCTGAACGAGGAGGCGACTTCATTTGTACAGTATACCTGGAGGAAAAGGCGCCCACTGCAGAGCGACATGTAAAGGTGAATTGGATTTCACCAAATCACACAATATTACTTTATGTATTTCTTTTACAACCCAGTTCTTTCATCTGATACACATTAAGATCCACAAACAGGCTGGTGTTTACAGAAAACAAATATTTCAACTCTTCCCGCAGATCCCTGGTTCTATGACAGCATTAGAGCTCACGTTTGAGATTTTGGACCAGCGTAACATCCCAGTTAAAGACAAAGATTACTGGAGCTGCTGGGAAATCTGCTGCAAGGAAGAAATGGGTAAGACAGATTTTTTGTTTTATGCTAGGATAGATTTAGTGATTTTTTTTTTTTTTTTTTTTTTTGTGTGTTTTTGTTTTTTTTTTTTTTTTTTTTTTTTTTTTTTTTTTTCAGATGAGTGAGCAGATGTTGCAGTTTCTCAAGAGGGATTTATGTCAGGATAGGAACACACATTCCCACACTCACACACACTCACGCATACGTTCACACATGCTGGGATTCATGTCATTATGTATGCATTTCATCAGTCAACAACATCAATGCACTGTAAAGACATGAGGCAGAGAGAGGAAAAACACATTAACATGCTGCTTTAAAAAATAATTGAAATTTAAAGTGATAGTATGATGTCTTTGATTCTAACCATTCTTTGGAGATTTTTTCTACTTACTGTAACCAATTCCTAGACTATGTAACACTTTGTTACTTCGTTACACTATCACAGATGCTTATATGGACGTAGCTTCCAGGTCTCAAAAATGAAGCCAATGCAGAATTGCCTTAAACCTGCATTCTTTCCAATGACCAACAGGGGGGAAAAAGGAAGAAATCAGATTGTATACAACTCTATGAGAAAATGTCCCTATCGTTCCCCTGACCTACGACCTCAGTAAATACTTTCCTACTGAGTTTATAGTTGCAGCCACTAGCTTCAAGTCATATTTAACAAAACATGATTTTCATTTCGTAAATTGTGGACCCATAAATAGAGTAAATATCAATCAAGCAGGTTATCTTTATCTTTATTGCCTACATGGTTATAAGCATGTCAAGCAATGAGTGCCCTCTTGTTCTCAGTCAGAGCCACACCTTCCTTGAAATAGCCAAAGTTCACACGGTCTAAACTGTGTTAAATTTATATTGTCTGCAATTTCAGCCACCATCAGTTGGGCACATTTGCTGTTCAGACACTTCTGTCACAGTTTTTTAGGGATCTGTTATTGTGTTCACCTCTTACAGCACGCATCCGAGTCTTCTTCCACACAATCACCACTTAGTCCTCAGCAGACCATCCCTAAAGAAGAGTCACAGCAGGCCAGGACAGCCAGTTATAAGAGACCAGTAGGCCTGACTCGCAGTTCAAATCTGCAACGAGTGGGCAGCATCAAAGACCTGATTACTAGGTTCTCAGGTCCGGATCACCAGGTCTCACCTTCCGGTTCTCCACAGAGCCCTTTTATGGGAGCAGGACGAGTCCAAAAGTCGGCTTCGATGGAGGCTCTGGAGTCTCCAAAGTCAAGTCCAGCCACACCGATCGGTGCCAGTCAAGATGGAAGTTCTGTTCCCAGCATCACTGTGATTCCACCCGTCAAGGAAACCATTCAGAATGGAGTTGAACCAGTTCAGAAAGGTGCAAGAACTACTCAGATAACGTCAAGAATCGATTGTCCAGTAAGGGACAGCACAGAGAAGACTAATTCAAAATCAAGAAGCCAAACAAACACTGGTAGAGACTCAGTGGCTGACTCTGGCATGGGATCGGTAAGAGACCAAAAAAAAAGAAAAACTCCTGACCGAATGTTTTGATGTCCTTGCATGAACAAAAAGCTCTGCAGCTATTTTGTGTGAAGATGGCATGAGTGCATGGCATTGCAGGTTGTTTAAACCATTTCTTGCATGAATAAATCTGCATACTCAAGCCGAATGACGAGCTCGAAAGCATGAAACCACAGCAAGATTTTAGGCATGCTAATCAAAATGGCCTCAAACTCACCGACAGATCTAACAAATCTTCTCTTTCTTTTCCTTTTTTTCGTTTTGTTTTGTGCATGAAAAGTGATTAAAACACATCGACTGTTTGCATTCAGTTTGCTTGCACTTCTCTTGAATTCATATTTTCACTTTTACTGAAATTTACATTTTAGCTAAGGTGGTTTTGTGTTTGAAAATGGAGAGCAATGGAAAGTCCACACCCACTACTAAAATCAATGAATAAGTGAGCTTCTTGTAAAGTTAGCAGCCATGAACAATTTACTTGTTAGAAATGTATGTTTTCAAGCTGTATTTGAAGATCAATCAGTCAGTAAGCACAATAAACTACCTCTTCATTACCAATCAGCAGATAGAGGGAATACACTGAGCTGCTGAGCCTAGTGAAATCTTTCTTCAGTTGGTGGAGGCAAAACCAGAGCTAAAAACAGTGAAAACAACTTGAAGCAAGCAGCTCTTTGGCAACATTATAGGAAGATAATAATATATCAGCACTGTCTTTTCTGCCCTCTAGTGGTCAGAAAGCACATAAGTACAGCTTTAAAGAAATGCCAGTTAGGATCTTGGTGAAAACACTAGAGCTGAACATATTTGAGTATTAATTGCTTGAAATTAAAATAGTGAGCCAAGTTTATTTCTATTTATGCATATTGTTTTTCCCAGAAGTCAAATCAGTTTGCCACGGTGTCTTTCAGAATTATATATTTTGCTATCTCTTCTGTCATTTTTACCTGCATGTACTATATATTTATTTTCTCTCTGCTGTCAATCGCTGACAACATCATCACATGCTCTGTTAATTCATCCTTCATCCGTCACTTCTTTATGTTTTTCTAACTGGGTGTATTCGTGTTTATACGCTGAGTGATTTCACCCCTCAGGCAGATTCATCCAGTTTTGTTTCATTCCTCATTTTCCACCTTCTGCCCCTTCAGGAGTCAGAGCTGGATTCAAACAAGCAGCTGGACAGCCCATCAGAGGAGGAGCCCTCCATGCCCAAAGTAACAACAGTCAACCAGAACCCAAAATATAAGCTGTACCTCAACAACGATCTGAAGACCAATGGGTTGAGTGGCAGGGATGCAGATGGTCCAGGAGGCAGTGGAGGGTCAGTCGGGGAGAACGGCCCCAGGCTGTCCCGATGGGAGACCACCCGGATCGGGGCGAACAATTACAGAGGGTCCCTGGAGTGTTTGGCCTCACGAGACTGGGACACTATGTCTGACAAGGTGGGTGATGCAGGCCGTGTGTTCTATCTGTATCTGTGTGTGTGATTCAAGATAGCTTTAGAAAAATTTGATGTGGCTTTGCTTCCAGAGTAATAGCACCAGTTATTAAACAGTGCCCTCTCCTGGACAAAACCCAGCTTTTTGGGCTCTTCCAGTGCACAGCAGAAATCTGAAAAGTGAAAGTAATGTGAAAGTGCATTAAAATATCAAATTTATTCTATTCCAGCTCTCATTGCAAAACACAGACACTTCTAGAAAAGTTTTGAACTTGGTTAGTACTGGAAACAAGATAAAAATTGACTAATTTAGGGCCAAGGTTATTCAGGAAAGTGGGATTCTTTTTTTGCATGTTAATACATACTGTTTAAATCCAAGTTTCATCCTAATGCCTCATCTTATAATCTGTTTTTAGATTCCAAACAGGTCAAGATTCCTCATTTAAGAACTTTTTTTAATCTGAAGTTAAATAAAGTTAAATAAGTACACATTTAAAACTGTTCACACAGTATTGCCATGTTTAATATACAGTAATGCCATAAAAACGAACAAAAATCTATCGTTTTAAAAAAATCTATTGTAGTTTATCATCTAGTAACTTTCAAGTGATAAATTCCTTAATGTAGCATTAATAAAATAAATGTTTTCCTTTCCAGTTATTGAAACGCGCCCAGTCCTGGACGAATCTCAAAATTAAGGTTTCCCATAGGCCGTCCTGGTTATCACAAAACTCAATGAAAGCAGCCTCGCATGTCCTCTCTGCACCAAATCAAACCTAATCAACTCTTTTGTATGACTGTAAAGGCAAAAATAGGAAAAAGAGAGGCTTAACACAAGGTTAACCCTCTCTTTTTGATGTGAAATTATACCATTGTGTCTGCGCAATAATTAAGGACACATAATGATTTATAAATTACAGCCCAGAACATCACCATCCTGTTAAAGTAATATCAGTGAAATTCTACATCTACTGTAGCATTAATGGATATTTCTGTAGCATCTGGTACTGAATTTGAATAACATTATAGAAAACTTATGTCAGTCTTCACATTTATTACTTTAACAGGATTGCTCCACAAGGCTAATAAACACAGCTTTGTTTTACAGCACATCATGGCCACATCTGCACTTTTGAATTTCCATTTTGCCCTAAAATCATTGAGCTTTATTTGTGTTCTTTTTGTCTCTCCGTTCATTATTGATTGAATATTATAACATTGTTTGTATTTTCACAGTTGGGTGTCATTGACAGCCCCCCCAGAGTGTTCAACAGTCCGTACTCCCAAGCCACCTCTTTGGAGTACAACCCCTCCTTCCGAATGTCCGAAATGAAGGTTTGTAACTTGGTCCCAGCATACTCCTGTACTGGGAATACACTATAATTTTGGAATTATTTTTATCTCACATATGCAAACAGTGATTAGAAATGTACTAGAGCAGCAGTTGATGAACTCTCTAGCTCGTCCAATATTTTGGATTCGTTTCTGCATAGCTGATGTTTTGAATAGCGTGTGGAGTCACAGCAGGTTACCTCCCCTCTTTTCTCCATGTTCAGGGTAGACTGTCTCCTGCCACCTCGGAGATGAACCTGTACACCTTCAACAGTCGCAGCACGAGTCCGGTGGGCATACAGACGCCGACGCTCATTTCCCCCCGCCCCCGTTTCTCTGCCTACGACACTCTGGTGAGGAGGAGGTCCGAGGTCAACAACACGGTACGTGTTTACTGACACGCACACACACGTGTGGCACATATTCTAACTTCCACACTGTGTAATGTGTTTCTGTACATTTTTCTTGCTACAGGTGGCACCCACACACTACAGCATGCGCTCTGCCACTCTGGGGGCACCCAATAAAAAAGACTACATAGAGGAACTGACCAAACAGCTGGACGCCATCCAGAGAGTAGGTCTCATTTCATTTGCTTGTGGATTCAGTCACCTCAAAAAAAAAAATAAAATAAAAAGAGTACCAGCTCAAATGCCCAAACCAGCATTAAATAAATGTCTGAGAAATGCATTTTGTAATAAATGTTATAATTTGTAAAACAAAACAGCATGTGTAGCTGACAAAACTCTTAAAGGGTGCAAGTTAGGCTCATTTAACATACACGTGTTTGTTCTCTTGGCCTCTACTAGAGTAGCTTTGCATATTTCAGTTCAAAATAACATTTATTTATCTTATAATGGGCCTCCGTGCAGCCCTTCATCCACTGTTTGAAGCAACCCACTTTCTCTCCCTTCCTTTTCCCTTTAAGCCAGCTTTTTTCTGATTGGCTGCCCCTCTTAAACAGAAGGTTGTAAGAGCAGGTGGGGCCACGCTGCATGCCTGAGAATTCTCTCTTTGTGATGTCACAAAGATACAAAAAAGTACTGTTTACCTTGACTCAAAACAAGCCACAATCTGAGGAGCTTTAAAAACTAGCCAGCAATCATTGTAGTTAGCATTTAGTTAAATTATTGAAATTTTTAATCAACTTAAGCATGAAAACACCTTGGGAAGTCTTAAGGCTTTAAAAGGAAAATCTACCAGCATTTGGCTGTTGGCGGTTTGTAGAAAACAAGATTTTTGATGTTGTGTTTTATCTCTTGCAGCGCAACCAGTTCCTGGAGGCAGAGAGTGTGGAGATGGAGAAGGAAAGAAACCAGATCAGGTCGGGCATGATGCTTCATTTTTCTGTATTTGTGGTCAGTACACAGTTACCTAACCGGGGGGATGTGTTTGTGTTAAACTTACTCATATCTTTAAGATGTTGGTAAAATTATTCTTCATGTTGTTTCTTGAAAAATTTGTATTAGGTTGATTTCAATCTTCATTGTGTAAACCCATAACAGTCTGGTTACTGTCTGTCTGTGAAGGTTTGAGATGCGCGGCCTGCTGGTGAACAACGAGGACCTGCTGAGAACCAACACCCAGCTAACCAATGAGCTGAAGAGGATGAGGGAGCAGATGATAGAGATGGAGCGAGAGAATCAGACCGTGGGGGAGCGATTCAGAGAGATGGAGGTGTGATTTTTAAAGATGAAAGGCTAGAAGGGATTTGTAGTAATGTAAATGTTTGCATGGGTGACACTTGTCTTGTGCTACACAGATCGAGGTGAAGCAAGCCAGAGACATAATGGTGGAGGCCAACACTCAGGAGTATGCCTTCAACTTCCTCGAGCAGTCGCTCAAAAATAGGATCCAGGATGCTGAGGTATGCAAAGTTAGACAGGAGCAGCTAAAACTTGAAAAATAAAAAAAGATCACATTAAAAATTGAGGAGGAACACACACTAAAATAATCTAGAGAGATAGAGGAAAAGCAGATTATGGGGTGTACTGTATCTTTAAAGTTATTTCCATTCCTCCAGATACCCAGTGATGTAATTTATCCACCTCTGCAAAATACCAAGTAGCATATATGAAATTCAGTGGCAATCCATAGATGATCCAGTTTAGTCAACATCCAGCTTGGTTTTATTTGTGAGTGAGGGACTGGATCATCTATGTTACTGCAAATTTCCACCAGTAAGAGACACATTTTTCTCTTATCCAAAGAAGCTGAACTCTGTGTGTGTGTTTTTCTTGTTCAGGACAATCTGGACAAGCAGACGCAGCACGCTAAGACTCTGGCTGAGAAGTTGTGGCTGACAGAGAGACAGCTGGAAGAACTGGAGACCGTCAAAGACACCAAAGACAAGCGGGTGTCTGAACTCAACAGCACCATCCTCAGGCTGGAGACCGAGGTACAGATGGTTTATTTCTTGCGTTGATGTGATGAGCAGCCATAGATTTCTGGAGAAATTCTCTTAAAAGAACTGCGTAAATCTTCATCACTGAAAAACCTGAAAGATTCATTGAAACCCAAAGCAGCGATTCCAAAGCATGGACTGCACCCTCTGGTGGGCCATAAAGATTCTGCAGGGAGGTTATGCAACGTTATTTACAATAACATTACAGTACATACATTAAAAGGTTTTCATTCTCAGTTTTTTAATAAAGTTTGAAATTGCCATCAGATATTTGCATTACATTAAAAAAAATCAGTATGAACTAATAAAGCGATGCAAACAGTAAAATGTTGTAGTATTGCATAACCCTTTCCATGAACCTCCCTGTATGTAAAGGGACTCTTAAACAAATTAAATGTTTTTGTTTTATCGAAAAGATGTTAAATCTTCTGGTGAGCCTGTCTGTGGGTGTTTATATTACTACAGATATAAAATGTACAGTAAGTTTCTGTCCATTTCCAGCTGGGTGAGGCCCTGGCAGCATCCACTCAGGCTAGCGCAGAGATGAACCTGCAGCAAAAACTGCGTGAAGATGCCAAGATAAGGGTGGAGGAGCTGGAAGAGTCCCTGCTGGAGAAGGAGCAGGAAGTGCAGAAACTGCAGGCCCTCGTGAGCAAACTGCAGGGAGAGGTATTTCCACCTGTTGTGACGTTTGAGCCTCAGTTGTGTTTTGAGACATTGTGGCCTGATAGAGAAAAACCTTTGGTATATCTGCAGCCTCAGGATCTGTATGTTTTCTGCATGTGTGTGTAGGTCTCTGGTAAGCTGATCGATAGGGAGCGGTCACTGGAGGAGGAGATTCAGTTAAGAGAGAGGCTTCAGCTACAGTGTAAGCAGGCCGAGAGGACGGTGGATGACCTCACCATGGAGCTGTATAGCACAAATCAAACCAGAGATGACCTGGCCAAACAGCTCAAACAGGCTCAGGTACAGTAAATAATGTTACATTGCACTCAAAGTATCTTTACATCAAAGAATTTATTGAATATGATCATGAAGAAATGGTCCAACAGAAACATTTCCACATTTTGGTTGGTACTTCATAGTTTTGCAGTTTTTCACATATTAAAGTCTTAAATTCACAACCTCAGCACACCACAGGGGCCACTACCTGCCATGGATTATTATGGGCACAGATTTAAGTTTGCAAATTAGACTTCCAGTGCCATAAGGGAATAATCTTGATTTTAGCTGAGAATTACTATACTGTCTGAAACATTTGGTCATTGAAGTGAAACTGTCTTGAATTTGGCCCTATTAAGAAGAAAACATTACACTGCTGTAAATGAGCAGATAGCTTTAAGGCATCCCTTATTATTGCACCTTCTTATCAATGTGTGCGTGTGGCATCCTACACAACTCTAGTTTTCAGAAGATTTACCATATGACTTAAGAGTTTTTGTGTAATTTTGCATGAAAAAACCTCAAATATTCAGAGATCGATCCCCCCCCCCCC
>VUQS01008334.1:5851-21732 GCA_015108495.1 Heterochromis multidens
AGGGAAAGATGTGGAAAAAAAAAAAAAAAAAGCTTGTGTGGAAAATTACTATTAGAGCCATACAGATGAGCCGTTAAGCTAAAATCCTGAGTAATCAACAAAAAATATGACTCATGTTTTTCACAGTTCCTGCTCCTTTCATGTATTTTCAAAATGTGGAAGTACAGTACTAGACACCCGACAATTACGATAAATTCACAAGACTGCAACGATGAAAAAGGTTTGTAGGAAGCAAGCGACAAAGCTAACACTAACCAGATGTTCTCTTTCAAGTTCCAGTTCAGTCCTTGCTTTCCCAAGGTGGCAGCTACAGACTGTATCTGATCACTCCTTGCCAAATAAGATCAAGCCTTTTCATTTGCTTTTTTATATGAAGGTATGAAGCTGTGAGCCATATGTGCACTGATTCGATGAGGCCTAGAGAACATCTCCTTTTAAGGCTCTAAAGCATCAATTCTTAACAAAGGGAAGCAAAAAATAAAAAAGGAGAATGTGTACACATATGGACTGATGGGAATGGTTCGTGCAACAAGCACGGGAACAGACGCAAATGGCAGTCACATTTGCAGAGGTATTCTTAGCCTAACAGTGTCCTGTGTATACAAGGAGAAGACAGCTCTTTAAAGTCAACAGGGATACAAAAGAAAAGCTGTGTTAAGGGATAATCTACACCGGTCACCAGATTTTTTTTTCCGTTTACATATCACAAACTCCCTCCCTCGCTTTGATGCACAGTGAGGTAGCAGAGCCGAGAAACTCTCCAACTTCTCTGCAGAGTGGATTAGCGGTAATCCCCCTTTGCTCAAATGTGTCGACTCAAACAGAGACCTCTTCTCCTACTCCTAAAGGCATAAATTAGAGCAGGTGAAAATAAGTACAGAATGTTAAAAATGAATACACTGAAAAACACTGAAAATAGGGCCTTATGTGAATGCTGATATATAATTTTAGCATTTTTTAGAATTAGGGATAGCTCTAAGCCACACTTAACATGAGAAAATTAGACAATTTATTTAATATTTATTTATAACATCCCACCTATTTGATCTGATGTATTTTTCCTTCACAGCCTAAAACCGTTTAGAAATACAGCTTAATTTTCTGTGCTGGTATACAGTGTGTACACAGGGCCTTGATGTTTACTGGAACAGGCTGACAAAGCCCTTTAAAAATCATAAGTTTCACAAAACTGGGAACTGAAGGAACCATCTAATTTTCTAGTTACTCAAACAATAAACACAATATTTTGCATGCAGTATTGTGGTCATGGGAGGGTTTTAAAAACAAAGAGCAAAAAAGCAAATGCATGTCATGTAATTGAAGAGCACGTGCCCTCATTTTCCTCTTAGAGGAGCCACAAAGCGGTCAGAGTTTGAATGAGAAAAAGTAAAGTACAAATTCAAACTGACTGCTCCACTGATTCTGTCCAAAGAGACATGGATTAATCCACTGTAATATTTTGTTGTTTTCTTTTAAAAATGGAAATTTGTAAGGCTTAAATCCTCATCACCTCGTCTGTGTGTGTGGCATTTGCTTGGCAAACGAAAGGTCGCTGGTTCAATTCCAGGTAGAGACACAAATCCCCTTTGAGGTTGTGTCAGGAAGGGCATCCGGTGTGAAACTCTGCCAAATCAAACACACAGAGCTACCTGCTGTGGCGACCCCTTCTGATAAGGGAGCAGCCAAAAGTAGCTTTTAAAACCTCATCTGTGTCTACATATAGTGTTAGTTTTATTCTGCCCTGCACCAAAATATACAGTTTACTTAACGTTCTCCATTTTTTTTCCCAGTCTGCACGTGACTGAGGTTATGAACATAATGTTCACATGCAGTTTTCTAAACGGGGGTTGCAAGTGCACTGAGGTTCAGTGTGCCCACTGAGCCTCAGTTCCAGCATCACTTGCAAGAGTGCACTGCATTTATCAATCCAGTGCACTATTGCAAGTGATGCTGGAGTTTGAAGCAGCTGTTGTGGGAATTTGCACACATTTAGTCAGTCTCAAAGGATGGAAATCTGGTTTTAATATGAACTATGTTTGCACAGCTTGCAGGGCTGCTTTTATCCCAGAAGTCATACTAAAGTTAACTTTCTGTTCAGGGACCAATATGACTCATTTTCTTTCTCCACAAAAAGCAGCACAGATAGGTTTTAAATAAAAAAAAAAATAATAAAAAAAAGATAGCACATAATGAGTGCGGTTTAAGAATGCCCAACATTCCTCTGCCTCAGCCAAGGAGCTATGAGATAGATTTCCATTTATGAGGAAAGACTGCTCTGACTGTTTTGACAGTGGAACTAGATGTTTACAACAAAACCTGATCTGAGGCGTGTACTACAAAGCAAGTGCTACATAGCCAGGCTTACTTTGCTGGCTGGATAAAACCATATACCCCAATCAGTGGCTGCCACTTTTTTCTCCTAATCGTGTTTTCTTTATCAGGCTCTGTGCTGGCTCCCATATAAGGGAGCCTCTGACAAGTCAATTGGCTCTTCTTCTGCACAAAACAGACCAATAACCACCTTCAGTAAATAGGAGCATGTCATGGACAGTTATGAAAAATATTAAAAGGCAAGTATTGCCGGCAAAAAACTGTTAATTATGCAAATCTGTAACTTAAAGTTCCCAAGAAACAGCTGATAGAGTGCTAAAAGGGGGCTGTCTCCTCCTGAAATGTCCATGTCTGATTTAAGTGATCATCTCCACAGGTTTGTGATCTAGCCATTAGTGGAAGAACTGAAACTTCAAATCATTATTGTTCCAGGTACTAGCATAATTGTGAAGTATAGCACAAGCCCTATCATATAAAAACACCCCTAATTTTAAATCCATGGGGGCCTTAAAAGTACAATTTGTAGTATGCCATACTTTTAAAGGAGTCACAGTTTGTTTCCTTTTTTTTTTTTTCTATAGCGCCCAGGATGGATGGATACTAAAAGGTGCTACTTATTCTTAGCTCAGCTTTGTTTAATTATTATTGCTCACTGACATCAAATCAACCCATCTTCATGTCTATCCAAATCTCTGAAAATAAGCTGGTTAGGCCTGCAGCATTAGTTGCCAAGTGATAAACCAAGGTTAAAAGAGAACCACCTTCACGGCATTAAATACTCCGGATTAAGGCTCAACATTCCTCATTAACCCATTAATCTTAGTATCCAACACGCAACTTTTATCTCCAATTTTCATTTTATCTTGACTTTCAGATCATATGAAGGCTCACCTTTAAAAATGACATCACAAGAGGCATAATGATGTAGTGATCTTCCTACACTGTGGAAATGAACTAAGTTTGCATGCTTCAGTAATTTTCTGTATCCTCCAGACACCCTAACCAGCACTATAAATGTGCAACTTTAGCAATAGTTCCATGTCAGTAAACTGTCTGACACTTAGTAAGGTAATATTTTGACTCATTTTATTCTCCATAGGAATACTATTTAATACAAATACATCATTTGTTGTAACGTAAGTGGCAGTTACCCATGGTTCAAAGACAAACATGATTCACCTCAATTTTTAAGCCGAAGAAGAAAAGGTTAAACCACCCAAGATAGGTGATGACCTTCATTTTGAATGAGCTTGCTTAATGCAGCATTTCATCACTCCACAGATGTAGCAGTCTATCCATTTTCTGTGTAGCAGCCAGTCATGTGAAGTGGTTACACAAATTTACAAAGATTCTCTCTGACGCTTGAATAAGTTGTGCAAGTGTGCAACAGTTGACTGCCCTCTCTATGACCCAGCAACGTGGTGAACTGTTGTCATCGGTGCTATTCTTCTCTAACTAACTTGAGCGCACTCTTTCACTTTGGCTGTACCCCTGAAGAAACAAACTAAAAAATCTATGGCCAAGAAAGGCCAATCTCCTTGACTCTATAGTGGTTGATGTTTGTACGAGGGTCTATCCATGGTGCTGAAGCAGGAGCGGAGGGTCAAGGTCATGTTAGAAACTGACCTAAGAGATGGAGATGAAGTGAATAAGTTCTGAAGCCCAGATGACTCTCAGCACCTTAGTTTATCTAGAGTCCTGCATAATCCACCTCATCAAAAAAAAACTGAACTAATTTTAAAAGGTTCACTTTGTAAGGCCTAAAGCACAAATAAAGAGAAGAAGAAAGATAAATTGTCTTCCCTTTAGTGCCCGGTATCTGACTTTCCATTGCTGTACACTCTCAGGTAGCATAATAAAGTTTATTCATCCTCTTGAGCAATGGAATCCAATGAGTAGAAATCTTTGAATAAGTCACCTTCTGTATACATGCCACACACATCTCACAAGCAAGAAAAAAGACCCTGAGCTGCACAAGCTGGTCACTGTTAAGATTCCTGTTAGCTTAAGGCCTGTGTTGAAGGCAGCAACAAGCAGTTTTTTGTAATAGCCAAAATTAAAGGGAAATTATCCTCCACAGCCCTCGAGTGGGATTAAATCAAATTGCCTTTCGGTAATCTACATGCCCCTAAACTAGATGATCACTGAGGTGATGATGGTGAGAAAGATTGCAGTTATGTTAATTCCTTGTCATACTCCACAAATGATTTTTTAAAAGACTCCTTAGCAACAACAAGGAATGATGTGGGGAAAAAATGTGGAAACTTGTTTTACATTTGGTGCCTTTACCGTAGATAAAAAGGCCTAAAATGGTACCGAAAGAGCTAAAATTCCAAACACTATATTATTGTGTTTATGGAGCCTTGAGATTATCAACAGATGAGAGAAAAAGAGGAGGGCAGTGGAAAGAAAGACTGGGGGACAGAAAATTCCATCCTCCTCCCACTGTAACTGTAAACATAGGAGCTGGGCAGTTTTCCTCTCAGAATAGATGGTTTCCTTGTGGAAAAAAATAGAAACCTATTCATCCTAGACATTACTGACTAATACATTAATGACAAAACACAACTTTATATGTTGACTGTTAATCTGCAAATCAACTTACCGAAGTCTGAGTGGCAAAACGCCTGCTGAGGATGCAAAACGGAGCAGCTGCAGGCTTCTGCTCTTTCTTCCACCCGCCAAAGAAACAGGATGGCCAGAGTGACAAAACATTTGTTCATCGTCCGGGTCATCTCTGAAAACTACGCTTTCTAACTAAAAGAGGAGGAGAAAACAACAGATGAGTGAACTTGTGCAGTTGAGCAATCTGTCTGGCAGGCTTAAAGGAAACGTGCCGCTATCCTCAGCTTCAAGTCAATATACGACGGTCCTCTCGTCAAAGTATAAGATGCACAGGGCATGAGAGAAAGTTCATTCCTAGTAAAGGCTGCACTCTCCTCCAAATCTGTTTTCCACTACCCTCAGCAGCAGCCGTGTTTTATTATGCCAGCAAACTCCTCCCCCTCCCGTGGCCAGAGAGCGCAGGAGCGCAGCAGAGGTCAGGAGCTCCCGACGTTACACATACACCCCTTAAACTACGTAAACTCTGTCATAATTCTGTTGCATGAGGAGGCGTATAATTGTTTTTAGGAAACCACGGTGAAAACCAACAGCATCACCCTCTGACACACGTACTCTGGGTCTTCTGGCTTTTATTTTGATTGTTTTACGTGAAGTCTTACCTCATAAACACGTTTTCGTGCACGCCATTCCTTAAATGTTAAGTAAAAGGCTTGCATGTAGGTATTATCACAAAAAAATAGGCAACTAAAAGTACTAAAAGTGGCCTACTCAATCCAGAAAAATGGGAAAAATCCCTCCTTTAATTACTAACTTAAAAAAACAGCAGTATTTTGCTGTTTTGTTATTTCCTATTTGCTTCATCAATAAACTGACTACTGACGCCACAAGCGCTTTAAACAAAACAGTTGGCAATGTGTGTCAGTTAATTAATTATATGACTGATACCTTGTTTTGTTTCACCTGTGTAAACTCTTGGGTTGTTTTAATTATAACAAAACGTCATATTTTATAATTTCTTCATTTAGGCAACAGTAAGTAAAAAGTAAAATATTTCCTCTGAGATATGGTAGAGTAGAAGTAAAAAGTGGCATAAAAATAGTCAAGTAAAGTAGTAAACACCACAGTGTTTGAGTTAATGTACAGTACTTAGCTGCATTACTCCCCTGTGTTATCTTTCTATCTATCTATCTATCTATCTATCTATTTCTTTCTTTCTTTCTTTCTTCAGTTTCCTGCCACAGAGGTAACATTTGTTTCTCTAATCATAATAAACAATCTCTCAAAGGATTACATTAAAATACTCACCAAAGCCATCAAAAAGTTTAGCTCATGGAGACCTGAAGTGAAACCTGAACATCTGGATTCTGCTCCAGAGGTAAGAAAACATCTGCCTAAATCTTACTGACATTTACAACTATGCTACTACCTTAAAATACAACTTTGGAACAAAAAGCCTTTCTGGACATTGTGTGTATGTGTGTGTGGACAGTAGCTTTGTTTGTTTTAATAATAATCTAATATTGTTAATATATGATATTTATGATTTTCTCTTTACTGGACACCATTTCCCATAAGGCAAGAGGACAAAGCAAGCGAACACTGTGGAAGTTATAAAACTTCTTTAGCTTGTTTTTCTTATCAAATGAAGTGGTTTAATTTCCACATACTTGACCCTTTGATTGATAGAAATCACCATCCACTACAGCAACAGTTATATCAACCCTTTGCTGCCTTGCCTTTTAAAAACACATTCAGCAATTATGAAGCAACGCTGATATTTAGTGTGTTTTAGCTCTGTTTTTGGCACTAATAAGCTCCTGGAGGAAATATCTGTCTTGTCATGAATCAGCTTTCTCTTGTGCTAAGCAATTATGCTATAAAATCAATGAGACTGTGAGAGTGAAACCACTCGGCAAAGCAGCCTGGACAGATAAACAATATACTAAAATTTGATATAAATCTCACTTAAGCTGTGAGTAGCAGGAAATTCAGGCCACAAATCTCTGCAGGTTCATCCCTCAACTCCTTTCACATTGCCAGGTCTTGTCACAATAATATTTGATTCACTGTCACAAAAATAGTGGTTTTAGTTGCTTTAAACATTTGCAAAAATGATAAGTCACCTGTGAGTAAATCCAGACGTGGGTCAGGCTGAGTAATCCATAGCCCACGCTGCGCAGTTATCTGTGGGTGGAATTTAGTGAGAGTGTTTATGCATCTATAGTCACTTTCAGGAACTCCTTAAACACTGTAATGGATGACAGAAGAACGAAGGAGGTGTGGCACAGTGTAGAGAAGTGACATCATGCCCTTAAAGTTAATGGACTCAATCTGGCAGCAATTCAGCATAAGCCCCCACCCCCACCCCCAGCCTCCTGTGAAAGAAACATTATGCTATAGTCAAATTCTTGAGTTGTTTCTCACCCCATATTTATGTAGCAAAATAGATGGAAAGTTTACCGCTGCCTTGGGAAAGAGTTTTAGGTTTGTGGCCTCTCGTGTTGATTCTGGCATAGAAGGCAGAGATCACAGTGAGGGCATGATGTACAGTATTCAACGATTAGAGCTGATGATGAATGAAGAGAATGAGAGAGAGGACTGTATCTGCTGTGGCTGCCTCACTCCCTGACATCATATTTGGCCACTTACTGTGAGTCCCCTGGCCACTCCGGCAAATATTTCCACTGTTTTCCATGGCTGAGCATTTTTGCTTGGTTTCTTTTCCACAGGTCTCTTACTTGATGTCTTTTTAAAAAAAAACAGGCCAGAGAAGAAGAAAGCAAACTGGTACAACCAATTCAGTGTCATCCATGTAATGCATTTTCTTTGCTGATGGTTCAATTTGGACATTTGTTTACCTTTATCTTTGTGTGTAGCTTAGGAGTGAGATCACTACCAGTTAGATAAGAAAAATTCCCAAATTGTTAGAAATATGGTAAGTCAGTATGACTTGTGAGCAGTGCAGTTTACCAGAAACAAAGGACCTTACTGGGACAATACCGCAGAAGAGGGGTGTGAGACAATTCAAGACAAATATAAAAAGGAAGTGACACGTCCAAGACGAACTTGCCGGAAATATGGTTCTGTTTAATACAACAGTTTACCAGAGGCATTGGGGGAATAGCGGATGCCTTCTGTAAATCAAAGCCTGCCGCCCCCTGTCCAAACAGTCTGCTTCCTTTACACTGAGATGCTGACTGATGTGGTGGATTCTGCTCAGTTCGCAGCCGTATCCTCGGCTCCTGGGTATATTTCAAATTACCTCAGAGCATGACCATTCTGAGCGATTTCCCACACTGCGACTCTCTCTTTAGAACGGATTTTTACTCACCAGTCGAGATCTGGATGATTGTATCAACATTTGGTTTTAATTTGTTGAAAGAGGGTGTATTTGTCAAAGAAGTGCAATGTAAGCAGCCCCTTCTGTGTACATTACCAGCTACAAATGCCAAAAGGGGCTTAAAAATGGCCTGAACCTCCATTCCCTAAATTACAGACTTGCAAGGCCAGGAATACTCTCAAAAGGAAGTGCCCAGTAAGGCATAAAAAGAGGTTCTCATTGTGGGTACTGGTGGGTGCTGTGGCAGTGACCCACATCCTCTGACTCCCAAACACCCCCTGCCCTGTTATCTGCACACATTGCACATGACCTGACCACCACATAGATTTCTATCTGTCCATCACCTCTTTGTATCCCCAGCCACAACCCACGGGGTATTTCCAATAACTTTCCATTCATCATTGCAGCTATTCGCATTTCACTAGTGACAATGGAAGACAGTGAATCAGCATTAGCAAATTGCTTCAGGGACAGCAATGTGGAAGAAAACATCTGTTTGAAGTTCCACGCACTCTGAGGTCAAATGGTCCCAACTGTCCGCATCCACAGGGTGGTGTCGAAATGTTAGTCACCATGAGTCTGCTGATAATGTCCACAAAGCTTCCTTAGTCTCTTCAGTATGCTTTAATAAATGGTGCCACTCTGAGTAACTAAGGTGTGTGTTAACAGGAACTTTCACTTTTATTTAACAGGCACATACTTGTAAAATAACTTGGGAATAAATGTACAGTCATTTCCTTTACAGACAACAGCATTAGCAGTTCGTGACTTTGATACTGTGAGCAGCACTTTAAACAATGAGCAACTTTAACATGGGGATAGGTGTTGTGCAATTGTTTAACCTGTTCATCCCCACAGAAATGCAAATGTACTAGCAAACTCTTGCCTTTTTAAACATCCAACAGACTTGGAGTAAATCAGCAATATGTTTCCAGTATTTCAGCTAGTTGTTATCATAATTGTTTTTGGGAAAGCTGAATACAGCTATGGTCATGTGAAATGTGGAAAACTAAGAACATCTTCACTGCATCCACACAAAATAAGAGGGTAAGTAGCAGCCAGGTGCTGCTAATCAGATGCACTGATCATCAGCGAGTGTGAGCACTTCTATAAAGGCAGAAGATTTGACACTTTGCCAAACACACTCAGGTGTGTGTTAACACAATGTCACAATCTTCCAGGAAATTTACCCCAAGGTCAGATTGTGCAATGCTTAGACAAATTGTGAAAAACCCAAGAGCTACATCTCAGACTCTACAGGCCTCAGTTAGCATGTTAAATGTTAAAGTTCATGACAGTACAATTAGAAAAAGACTGGAAAAGTTTTTTTGGAAGGGTTTCCAGGAGAAAGCCTCTTCTCTCACACAGCCTGGGTTTGCAAATTTGCATCTGAACAAACCGCAACACTTCTGGAACAATGACCTTTAGACAGATGAGACCTAAGTGGAAATGTTTGGCCATAATGCACAGTGCCACAGCATATCCGCACAAACACCTCATACCAACTGTCAAGCAAGGTGGTGGAGGGGTGATGATTTGGGCTTGTTTTCCAGCCACAGGACCTGGGCACCTTGCAGTCACTGAGTCGACAATGACCTCTGTATATTAAAGTATTCTAGAGTCAAATGTGAGGACATCTGTCCAACAGTTAAAACTTCAACCTAACTGAATTGCTGTGGTGGGACCTTAAGAGACCGGTACATAAACAAATGCCCGCCAACCTCAAGGAACTGAAGCAATGTTACTGTCATGGTCCCTGGGTCTTTTGTGAGTTCATGATTCCTTTTGGTTTTCTGTTTGAGTTTTGTTCCTTGTTTCTTTTGTAATATAGGTTGTATTGTTTATATTTTCTTTGATGTCATCTACTATATCTTCCAGCAATCTGTTTGTATTTTGCCTTCTAAGCCCTACATCTTAAGTTATGTTTGGATTGGCTCTCTGTGTGGTTCTCTGTCTTGGTTAGGTAGTATTTAGTTAGTTTCCTTTTGTGTTCCCTTATGTTCTATTCCCATCGCTGTGTGCCTCCTGTGTCAAGTTGATCTTGGTTCCATGTTTAGTTGTGTCTTACTTCCTGTATTATTTTGGTAGCAGTTGTTCTCAGTGTCTTGTGTTAAGCTTATAAAATAAAAAGACCAACGAGCCTATAGAGAGTCTATAGCGCAAAGCAAAAAGGGGGGGGGGGCTAGTTCTACAGGCTATTGAATCATGGGGTGTACTTAGTTATTCACAGGACTTTGTGCAGTCCTGTGAAAACTTCTTTTTTCACATGCCTGTACTTTCTGAAAGAAGTATATTGGGGTCCAAAGACGTCCAGATTCAAGTAATATTTTTCATTACCATGGCACTTGTTTTTATATTCCACTTTAGTCATTTTGATTGTTAGTATGACAATATCAATATTAAGATATCAGCACAGCTTTATAGCATACTTTTCAAAGGTATCATGTTGAAGCTACTATAAAAAGTCATAAAAATGCCTGTGTGGAAACTTAAACGTAAAACAAATAGAATACATCCTCTCTGTTATTTATGTAGCTCTATAACATAAAATATAATATGTCTATATAAATATGCGGTTAATTCTTGTGATCCTTGCAACTTGGATTGTTATGTTGTTGTGTACTTTTGCTATAACAACACACTTAGTTGCATTGGACATCAGGGGAAATTGGGAAATTCTGGAGGATGCTCAGACAATGAGGATTACATTGTAAGGAGACCATTGTTCATAAAGGTCATGTGGAATTTCAAAATTCTGGGGCTAACCAAACAAACAGAATATGTCATGACATGTGGGGTTAATTATTTGACGGGTCACAAGTGACACAAGAATGAAAATACTGTCAGATATTACTCATGAAACAAGTCTGCCCTTGTGATGAAATATTCAAACTTTTCCTTCTGGTGAATACATTACTGTACATTGAACAAACATCTTGGGATGAGATTATCTGTTGATTAATCTCTTCATTATCTAACAAAACTATTGCTCAGAGTTTATACTAGACTAAAGATTAAGCATTAGGTAATCTTTAAATCTACAGTACAGACTGATCACGTAATCTAATCGACTGGTTTGGTAGAGCTGTTGTTGTTGTTTCACCCACCTGCCCAGGCATGTAGGGGTGCTGTTGTCATGTGTGACTCTCAGTTGCGTGAAGACAAAATGCGGGAAGACTTGAAGACAGTCTGGCTTGTGGCAAAAACAATCACTTGGGAAGATTCCATGATTCATGACAAGGAGACTGCCATAGTCTTTAATCAAAACCCTGCAAACAGTTTTGTATTCAGTATCCTACCTGGCGATGTTGAAAATACTGACATGGTTGACAGTTGTTGTTTTCATTCCTTTTAATTTTTAAGACTTTTAAGCGTGACCTTTGACCTTTTTTACATGAAGGGTAAAGGTGCTTGTATGATTCCACTTGCCAGTATTGCCACTATCTGTGTAGGCGTATTGGCTCAAGGGCACCCCCTGTTGTAACTAAATGTCAAGGGGAGTTTAAAATATTGTCAGTTTATGAGAAATGTACCAAAGGTGTGCTGTGGACTGCACATTTGTGTCCATGTGTCCTCTTTATGAACATATGTGTCCTGAGATACATGGAAATGTTCATGACAAGAGTCATTTTTAAGTTCAAATAACTGCAACTTTAGCCCCTCTGATGAAATAACTACTTAAGTAGCCCATTAGCTTAGCTTTCCAGAAGGTTCCAGGTCTTTTACACAAGTAAAAGTGCAAATGCCACACTGTAAAAAATAAAAGTAAAAGACATGCTATGTCAGAGCTTTTCACACCAGCTTGTTGGTGTTCTGGATATTTCTGAGGCTCCCAGTATCCATCGCTGGTCAAGACTTCTTGGCATATTTTATGAAAGTCTGAGCTAGTTCCTTATTTACTCCACTGCAGTGGACTGTGTTAACAACAGAATGAATGATTGCAACAAATTTTGCAACTATTCAACACAAGCTAATTATGGTGGGTTAGGGTTAGGGTTAGGAAGTTATGTCTTCATAATGGAACTAAAAGCCTTACTGGAGTGAAAGGGTTATTCTGTAGGTTAGACCAAATAAAGCAACATGTCTGATTGGAAAACTTTCCTATGTTACGTAGTGTAACACATACTTAAGAGGTTGATGTTTTTTTTCTGATAGATTTTTACAGCCAGCCTGCAGGAAGGCAAGGCTTCAGTGTGAGCAATCCTACAAAGTTCCTGGTTGGAGTGTTACTTTTGGTAAGAAAGGTTGTTTCTGCCAGATAAATACCAGTGCAACTGCTTGCAGTATCTCCTGGAAAGACGTTCATTTCATTACTCATATCAGTGTCATACTTCCTTCTCCTTCTGGACAGTAACAAAATGGCTGAGGTCATGACAGCAGACGCATTTTAATGTCCAAGTCAGTAATATATTTGCTAGAACCTGGCTAAAACCTGTGGAAAAAGCACTTTACAGATTCTTATAACATTAATAAATCAGCATGTATTATGTCTCATGGCGTGAACCTATAAATCAATTTGGTTATTAATTCAACTTGGCCCCATTTATACTTGTTTTATGTTTCATATCAAGTTAAACGATATTACAGTTTATATTATTATTTATATATTATTGTCAGGAACAAATCTTTCAAAAGAAGATGAATACACGAAGAAATCACTGTTTATTTGCCAGTAAAGCATGCCAGAAAGGACACTGATATGTGGCAAAAAACACATTTCATATATTTGTTAGTAATCAAAAAAAAAAAAGATAATTCAATTGTAATCCAGTAAGTAATAAGGAAACAAAATGATTGGGTGAATTATTAAGAATACAAAAGGATATGGGAATGATTAAAGCAACAAGATGATGCATTAGACGTACTCTGGTCTCACTACAAACTGGTAGGTGAACTGCTCATCAGGACAGGGATAAGGAAGGACCTGAGTACCATTCACAGAGATGGATGCCACATTGCCTTTGAAGTCCTGGACCTGACAGACATACTTGCCTTGGCAGATCAGCAAGACCCGGTTACGAAAGAGGATGTTGCTTTGGGTGATGTAGGTTTGGGGAGCTAGCCTTGCCACAGGAAAAGACTCACACCTCAGACCATGGTTTGAGCATTCATACTTGTTCTTGAGGATATTTGCTTGCCAACTGATCATGGTGTCCTTGAAGATCAGGCTGTTGTGGATAGGTGTGCTAAATGACTTGGCTCTGGTTTGACTGTAGGGAGAAGGAGTGGGAGCCATATAGCCATAGCCATAGCCATAGTTATAGCGGTAGTCATAGCGCTCGTAAGGTCTGGACTGGGTTCGACCCGGAGAGGATGATGTTCTGCTTGAAGGCTCAAAAATGATGCTCCAAGGCTCAGCAGTGTAAATCCTGGGCTTGAAATCACTATTTTCCTTGTTAAACTTTGGGTTTGTCAGATTACTGAAGAGGAGCACAGTAAACTGAAATGCTTTCAACATATTATCACGATACATGGTCTTGTGAGTGGTGTAGAGGGGAGAGCTGGACTCGAGCTCATTCAGTTTCTTAGCAGGGACCATAGGAAAACGAATGTGGCCCAACAGATCAGCCTGGGTTTCCAAACTGATGGAGTCGCCCTTCTCGGCGATCCATCTCTCTACAGACTCCAGCACAAAATACTCATCTGGCACCACCAAATCTGAGCGAGTCAGAAGAGCTCTAAGAAGCTCCACTGAGAGGCTGGACCAAGCTGGAGACTCTGTCAGGTTTTGGTAGTTCCAGGCCATGTACTGAACACAGTTTTCCTCAAGGATTAAGTCCTTGGTCTCCACTGCATATTTGTAAAGGGACACCTGGTTGTGAAAGGAGGAGTCTTCTGGGAGGATTTTAGAAAACAGCCGGCCAATGTCCTCCATTAGCTGCTTTAGCTCAAAATTAGAAGCCATTTGGTGGAGACACAGTGCAGAGGAGAGGGTCACATCGATCTTACGTGTGTATATGTACCTAATAAGAATCATATTGTTGAATATTAGAATGGTTCATGTTTTAATTTGTACACTTTTATATTAGATTACAAAACACTCAGGAAATATAAACAAATCATGTACTGCAAATGTAGCAAAACAGTAGTTTCATTATACCTGATGAAAGAGGTGAAATGTGGCTGGCAGGGCAGGCTGAGGTTGACTGTGATGGTAGTAATCCCCACTGAAGCATTAAAGAATGGGATTTGTGACAGGATCATTTTGTGTGCACAGATTGTTTTTTCAACTATCTGTGGGGTCCCATCTTCCTGTTTGTTTCCAGTAGGACTCTGCACTAAGATCAGGAAGTCACAGCCATTTCCACCGTCGAAGATTTGGCCGAGAAAGTCAGACAGACCGATACTGTGGTCCAGTGAGTGTGTAGAATCACTGATCTCCAGATTGGTGCCTGGAATAACATCATGAATGGAACAAACAAGGGAGGAATAAGCAGTGATCAAGTCAAATACTGCATTACTGCATTAATAATGGGTTCTGCATAAAGTTTGCCATGTAAGAGTTTTAATACCTACCTCCTGTTTCACAAACAACTCCAACATCCTCTTTATGGGTGCAGTCAGTTTCTCCCCAGCCCTTGAATTCACAAGTGAAGAGATGGGTTTCTGTGCCTTTACAATTGATATCATCCAGCCAGATAGGTCCAGGTGCTATGACAGAGATTTAAAGGGAAGATATCTGTTTAAATTTCTAGCTACGACACTTTAAAAATTGACCTTACAGAGTTGTAGTGTTGTTATGTTAAGCCTAATCTCAACCATTTTAGTAAAATACTTTCACTGCCCTCTGCTGGAGGATTATTTATATAACTGAAATAAAAGGCACCTTGTCCGTAGTCCTTCCCAGTCACAATAGATTTGGCTCCAGGGAAGTTGAGCTGACGACATAACACCTGGGCGTCAGCCATGTCCCAGTTGTCATCACACACTGTTCCCCATTTCCCATCGTGGTAGATTTCCACACGGCCCTCTGACATGTTCTTAGATCCAAATAGCCTCACATCACCTTCCTGTGGTTCAAGGTGTGTTTCTGTATAAAATATATAAAAATAGGCGATATTTAAAAAAGGCCATGATGACAGAAACCACGTATTCTGCCCTTCATTCCAGGCTAATTGGTCATTGTCAAAATCTATTTGTAAAAGTGCATAACTTAGTCATAGTATACTCACATAGTTATATTTACAGCATAACAGCAGCTACATTTCATGAATTGCTTTCTGTGCAAAATGGAGAACATTTTTAGGTGCTTTGGATTACTCACTCAACACGTCAAATTTGTACGCCCTTCCAGAAGCGTGCAGAAGCAGAAGAAGCCAAAGAGTGCGTAGATTTTGATGTGTGAGCATTTTTTACTTCTGGTGTAGGACTGACACAGATAGTGACAAAAAAGAAACAATGTGAGAAATCTGCTCTGTCAGCTGCGATTATTTTCATTATGGCACACTGCAGTATCTTCTCAAATTAAATCTATCTGAACTAAATTGGTGCATGAAAAACACAATTCCAACTTGAATCTGAAATCCTTAAACACAATAAAGCCATATTACCTTCGTTCTTGTTATGAAGCTGCGTTGTCCAAAGATGTGCTCCTGAGTGTGTCTTGCTACTTTTAAAGTTCTGTCTAAAAGGGAAGGGGGGTGGG
>VUQS01008334.1:21752-32591 GCA_015108495.1 Heterochromis multidens
CAGAAGAGGGGGCTAAAAGTTAGTGTGTGTGTGTGCGTTTCATTTCTCATTAAAGCAGACTCCTCTTCCCCAAGTGCCTTTCCTAAGTTTCATTTCACATTAAAGCAGAAGCCCACACTGGTTGCATAACTTTTGTGGTCATGTCAAAACTTGTCCAGAAGAAAATGCCTGCACTTTGCTTGAGCAAGTGTTTGGATAAAGATCCCTATGTCAGCAGAAAAGCAGAAAAAACTGAAAAAAACACAACCTTTGATTTTGAGATTGTAAAATCCATAAAAATTAGTTTTTTAGAGGAAAATAATTACAGTCTGATAATTCATTCATTTGTATAAGAAAGGTGACGCTACTTTTTAATTTTCCCCAGCTAACCTGTGAAGAACCACCACCGTATTATTCAAACCTGGAAGAATAGTGGCGAAGCATCATCTTCAAGCAAGAAATGTGGGTGAAAGAAAAATGTTGGATGATCATGATTGAAAATCAATCAAACATTTGGTGAAATCAGTTAAACAGCAGAACTCCAGGCTATGCTTTAGGGATTAGGACTAAGCTGCTTCTTCTTTCGGCTGCTCCCTTTAGAGGTTGCCATGGTGGATCATCTTCTTCCATCTCACCCTGTCCCTAGCATCCTCTTCTGTCACACCAACCCTCTGCATGTCCTCTTTCACTACATCCATAAACCTTCTCTATAGTCTTCCTCTTTTCCTCCTGACTGGCAGCTCCATCTTCAACATCCATTGTCCAATATATCCACTATCCCTCCTCTGCACATGTTCAAACCATCTCAGTCTTTCCTCTAATTTTGTCTCCAAACTGCTCAACCTGAGCTGTCCTTCTGATATATTCATTCTTAATCCTGTCCATTCTGGTCACTCCCAAACCATCTCCAAACCATACATCATATCAGGTCTCACTACCATCTTGTAAACCTTTCCTTTCCCTCTTGCTGCTATCTCTCTTCCACCTGCTCCCTACTCTCACCGCAGACCACACGAACATCATAGTCCATGGAGACTCATGCCTGACCTCATCTTTTCTGCCACTCCTGACTTCTTCACGCAGTGCCACAGTTCCTCTCTTGGCACCCAATCAAATGCTTTCTCTGGATCCACAAAGACACTGTTCAACTCCTTCTCCTTCTTCTCTATACTTCTCCATCAACACTCCCAAAGCAAACATCGCATCTGTAGTGCTCTTTCTCAGCATGATGCCATACTGCTGCTGTGGTCCAGTGAGCGTGTAGAGTCACTGATGTCCAAGTTAGTGCCTGGAATAACATTATTAATGGAATGAACAAGGGAGGAATAAGCAGTGATCACATCAAATATATGTTAACTAGTGTCACAATGTGTTCTGCACAAAGGTGTCTTTTGCCTATAGACTTTAAATTCTTACTTACTGTTTCACAAACAACTCCAACATCCTCTTTATGGGTGCAGTCAGTAACAAGTAACAACATAGGTTTCTGTGCCTCTACAGTTTGTGTCATCCAGTCAAATAGGTCCAGGTGCTATGATGGAAAATTGAAACAACAACACACACAAAAAAGAGTTAATCATCTGGCAATAACATTTTAGATAGCACTCATATATTGATCTGCCACTTTATTAGGTACACCTTGCTGGTACTGGGCTGGACCCCCTTTTGCCTTCAGAACTACCTTAACTTTTCATGGTATAATTTGAACATGATGCTGGCATGATAGCATCACACAGTTGCTGCAGATTTCTTGACTGAATGCCCATGATGCAACTCTCTCGTTCCACCACATCCCAAAGGTGCTCTTTTGGATTGAGAATGCTGAGGCCATTTGAATACAATGAGCTCGTTGTCCTGTTCAAGAAACCAGGTTTAGATGATCTATGCTTTTTTATATGGCACATTGTCCTGCTGGAAGCAGCCATCAGAAGACACTGTGGGGACACTGTGGTGATAAAGTAATGAACACGGTCAGCAACAGTACTCAGGTAGGCTGTCACTTTAAGTGACTTTGCCATGTTCAAAGTCACTTAAATCACCTTTCTTCCCCCTTCTGATGCTCAGTTTGAACTTCATCGACTTCAATCATGTCTACCTGCCTAAATGCACAGAGTTGCTACCATATGATTGGCTGATTAGATATATTACCAAATAAAAGTGGCTGGTGAGTGTACAGATACATGTAGAGTTGCTGTGTTGAAACTAATATCACAAACTAGTGGTTTCATTCATTTCACTGCCCTCTGGTGGGGGATCAATGGAAATAAAAGGCACCTTGTCCATAGTCCTTCACAGTGACAACAGATTAGGCTCCAGGGAAGCTGAGCTGACAACACACCACCCGGACTTCAGCCATGTCCCAGTTGTAGTCACACACTATTCCCCATTTCCCACCATGGTCTCAATGCACTTTTGTTCTCAATTTGGAGATGTCAATTAAAAAAAACAAAGAAACAAAAAAATCCCCTCTTTTTATGACACTTTACGCATGAGCCCTGAATTTTCTTTCTAGCATCTTGGCTTTTGTTGCCTTTGAACCAATTCAACAGTTGCCTCAAGGTACTTTATATTGTAAGGTAAAGACCCTACAATAGTAAAGAGAAAACTCCAACAGTCAGACAACCCCCTACGAGCAAGCACTTAGCGACAGTGGGAAGGAAAAACTCCCTTTTAACAGGAAGAAGTGTGGTGAGGGGAGGAAGACTGGACAAGACACACTGTGGAAGAGAGCCAGAGATTAATAATAACTCATGATTAAATGCAGAGTGGTGTATAAACACAGAGAGGGAAAAGAGTTGAGTGAACCAAGACATGAAAGACATGACAGGACTCAGAAAATAGGAATTAAGATTTTACTCAGTCACCCCCCTCCAAAACAAAAAAATTACATAGGGTAAAATTCCTTTTTCATCAAAATATCCTTCAAACAATATACAGAATAAAAACAGGCTTTTTGTCTATCTCACTGACAATAATCATGTGTACAGAGTGATACTGTTGAATATGGAGCAAAGGGGAAAAAACCTTAAACCTTCTGAGTGTGTATAGTATGTGCATAAAAATGAATTTTTCAGGAAAAAAAAAAAATCACAGTTTGATAAATTAGTTTTTGTACATTCATTATAAGAAAGGCTACAGTACTGTTTAAGCCCACATGTGACCTGGGAAGAACACGATCCACCACAAGACACGCTGCCTTTGTTTTGCACTTGCAAAACTTTATTCTCTCAGCCTTTAGTTCTTTTATTTGTAATGAAGGTGATGCTTCAAGGGTTGGAGTTATGTGTTTTACAGACTCAATGAGGAGGCAAAGAGTGCAATAAGTTCAACAGTGACTGTAAACAAACTAGAACCACAGTGAAGTGGACTTAAGCGTAAGTGTCTCTGTGTCTGAGCCCTCTATATAAACTCCAAGCCCTCATATTTTACATCCCCAATCTTAGTTTCAGACAAAAGGATGCGCCCATCAAGTGTGAAGGCCATAATGTATGTGGCAATCTTCCCAGCATCCTCCTCAGACTTGAGGGCCAGAATGATCTGGTCATCTGTGTTGGGGACAAACTTGAAGGATGAGAAACCGTGGGTAGGATTAAGTAGACCCACTCGGCTGACTGTGATGTCTTTGAAATCTGGCGAGCAGCTAAGGACGAGGTTTGTGCCACGTCTCTCGTCCGCTGTCTCTTCATAGCGCTCGCTGCTCGCACGGCGAGGAAGGAAAAACCAGTGCTGTAGAGTGTCGCTCCATGCTGCAGACTCGTGAATCAAATAGCCTACGGAGATTCAGGGGAATGTTGTAATGAGTAAAGCACGGAGATGGAGATGGAAGTGGTAGTAAGCTACACCAAATCTAGGTCTTTACCTGGTGGCTCTATCCCTGCAGCAGACTTCAGAGATTTGTACTTGGGAACCCAGTTCTCGTGTTGTACGTCACCTCTGAAGCCCACGACTTTCACCCACTCTGGGTTGTTGTTGACAAACTCGCCTTCAGTGGTGGTCCACTCTTTCCCGAGACCGCCAACATACAGGTGCTCATCCTTCACTGCCAGCCACTCGGCTTTGAATCCTATCAGGACAATGTAAATGCAAAGCAAATGCAAAATGGAAAAGAAACATCTAAAAGTACACAAGTCTTAATTGTTTCTAACAGTGGTATCCGTGCAACACCAACCTTTTGCAACGCTGCCATCGCCATCAGGTAAGATAACCCAGGGCACAGCCTTGTCTCCATCTATATGGTAGACTACACCCGTTCTGTCATCGACACTGTAGAGCTTCCCATTGAACACCACCAGCTCAGACAGTTCCATACCCCTGCCTTTCTCCGACAGATGGCTCTCGAGCACCACCCTGTCTGCATCCCATTCGACCGACACCTTGTCGCCACTCTCTGACACCAGCAGGTACCCCCGCCGCATGTAGCTGAACCACGTCATCTTCTTGTCGCTGCGAGAGCTGGTGTCCAGGTCGGCGATGACGCCAATGCGATAGCGGATGCCCTGCGGTGTGCGCTCGGGCAGACTAAGGGGGTAGGTATCGTTGTAATGTGAATCTGTCTGGTGGCCGTCACTTGGACTGACTCTCCAGCTGCGTGAGCCATAAGAGCGGTACCGCAAGCCCGAGGTGAAGTGCATGAAAAGCAGCAGGATTAAGGCCACAGAGGTGGCCACTGCCACGATGGGCCTCCACTTAAGGCGAAACCGGGGGTCAGTGGCGTTGGCCATGGAAGCCAACATGGGGAGGCCTCCTACAGAGATACGCAGCGGATTCATAGGCTCATTCTGCTCCAGTCGAGTATAGCCTGGGGGAGCAGGCATGGGGGACCGAGGCCTGGAGTGACCTACAGAAAAACAGAGAGATGGTGATTAATGCCCATTGTCAGAGGCCACTGGAAAATAGCACTACATACAGGTCAGTTTGGTTCTCTGGTGTCACCATGGAGGTTATAGAAGATCCTTGTTTTTCATCAACAAGCAACAGTGAATTGAATTGTTCAGATAAAGCTGCTAGCCCTTAGGAAATGAACACTTGTCATACTTGTGAGCAAACACCAAAACTAAACCGAAGGGCTTGGTTGATCCTAAATCTTGTGCAAAGTTTGTAACCTCGGCCCATATTTAGAAAATGGCTTTCCACAATGACAGTGCAAAAGAATTCACAAAAACGATTCAACTAAGTAGAAATCTACAATTAGGTTTTTAACCAAGAGGTTTGTTTTAGGCATTTCTCTTAATCCATACATGATAGAAAGAACTTACATACTTTCCATAAGCGATGGCAGGCAGATCACTCATTTCAGGCTATAGTTTCTTTTCTTTTTCTTGAATTATTCGACTAAGGGACTACTAGAGTTCACAAAAGCAAGTGTATTGGCTAAACATTAAATGACTAGAAGCAGGAAGAAACTCGTCTAGGTGAATATTACGTGGCCAACAATATGTCTTGTCGACGTGGTGAAAGGGAGGTGCCTGTTCTGAGATAATAAAGGGATGGCTGAACAAGTAATTCAAGAAATACATAACCAGTGAGGAACTGTCACACCATACACAATGACACGCACCATCTTTATTTATTAAACATCAGTGCCGAAATGCACTGTCACCAAGAATTCAGTCAATTTACTACCAAAATTCCATTCCAAATTTATAAAATAAAGATTGTAATAATCAGATTAATCAGCCAGAACCTTCTATACCTTCTTCCCCGCAGTAATTTCAGGTAATTCATCCAAACTTGTGATGTTTCACTGATCTTATATGTGCAAATTTTCACTTTACAAGCTCATGTTGAGCTGAACATAAAAAGGTCTTTAACTTGGGAAAACAACATTCCTGTTATTTGCTTATATACCCAATAAACTAATGTGACCTTTCAGCTGAATCAACACAGCCCAAACACAGCAGAGGAACTGTCTGTTGTTAGAGGGGCTCCCAAAAAGCTTTTGCAACCTAAAGCTTCCACATTCAAGCAGTCTCTAAACCCGGCTGGAGCAGCTTCACACTC
This sequence comes from Heterochromis multidens, assembly GCA_015108495.1. NCBI lineage: Eukaryota > Metazoa > Chordata > Actinopteri > Cichliformes > Cichlidae > Heterochromis > Heterochromis multidens. The sequence continues at coordinate 27,732 of VUQS01008334.1, forward strand.
TGAGACTTAAACATGTTTCTCAAAGGAGAGCAGGAGCTGAAAGGCTCTTTCATACGAGGGCCCTGAGCCAAACAGCCGTCCATTATGGCAGCACCATCAGGTCTCACTCTCTGAGGCCTGACACTGTAGCTACTCTCAGTGTGTGGATGGGAATAGATACAGTGTGGCTGATTAATTATGGTTTTTTTTTAATATATAAATTGTTAAATAGACTCAGGCTGTTCCCCACAACACAATAAGATCATGTGGCTTACCCCTTCGTCTCCTCCTGCCCAAACGCTGATCCTGTGTCATTAAAATTTACTTCACTGTATCTTCACAACTAGTCCTGAGCTTGAAGGCTCTCTTTCTACTCACTGATCGTTGCCACTGCAACCATGACTAAGTCGTTACAATAGTAGTGAACTTTACTTACACTTGGAGGATTATGACCTAGTCCAAAGGGGCAAACTCTTTCAAGAGTCAACACAGTTTGTTCAGTTTTTCATCACAACCTATGAACGAGCAGGTTCTGAGATAATGAAAAGCTTTATTAAGAGCTCAATAAGTATCGGCGTAAAGGTGAAAAGCCACAGCCCCGGAATGATGAATAGAAGTTAACTGCAAACCTTTGGCCACTACAATCAGAGGCGTTCCTGTGATATAGTCAGTACGCTGAGGACTGTGAGCACAGCAGTCACACAGGAAAATTCACTTACTCTGAGATGTAGTAATGTCTGTTAATAAGTGATTAATACCTTCTGGGCTTTAGTTGAAAACATGTTATGAGCACAGCTTCTCAACCAGATTCTTTAATGTTTCAGATAGTTTCCAGTTAGAATGCCACACAGTGAAAAGACTGTAGGGCTTGGTGAGAAGAAGACATACCCTAATGCTTAAAAGTTTGGGATCAATTTGAAATATCTTGGGGTTTTTTTTTCTCTTTGTTTTTAAAGAAAAGCACAGTTGTTTCCACCTGACACTAAACTGCTTAGAAGTGGCATTTAATTATTTGCAGAATAGTTAATGGGATATCTGTATAGGTATGTAAAAGTTCACTTTGAGCAATCATTACTCCAGTGCTTCAGTGACACATTGTATTATCTAATACGAGCTGATGGTGATGATGGTGAAAGGCTGATCACTGGAATAATCCTTTTCCAATTATGTTAACACAGCTGAAAGCCTTTCTCCTGATTGAAGAACCAATAGGTTTGGATAGTTGTGTCTCTGAAGCCTCATCACATCTCAAAATACCCCTTTAATAATAATAAAAAAAGGCCAAACAAACAAATAAAAACAAAAACATAAATGAATCAAAAGATTTTTAGAAGAAATGAAGGTGTGTCCTTCCTAAAATGTCAAGAAGTTCTTTAAAAAAAACAAAGGTATTTCAAATTTACCACAAACTTTGGAGCAGTACTGTACAGGAAAGGCTGTAGTTTTGGGTGACAGGACAACACACACTCACCGGCCACTTTGTTAGGAACACCATCAAATATGTCAGCATGTCAGCAACTCATTGCATTCAGGAATGTAGACGTAGTTAAGACGACCTGCTGAAGTTCAAACTGAGCATCAGAATGGGGAAGAAAGGTGACTGAAGTGACTTTCAATCTGGCATGACTGTTGGTGCCAGACATGCTGTTCTGAGTATTTTAGAAACTGCTGATCTACTGGGATTTTACAACTTAAGTATGCAGAAGAGCATCTCTGAGCACACAACCTTGAAGCAGATGGGCTACAGCAGCAGAAGACCACATCAGGTGCCACTCCTGTCAGCTAAGAACAGGAAACTGAGGCTACAACTCTCATGGGCCAATAGAAGATTTGGAAAAAAAATGTATTCTGTGACATTCAGATGGTAGGGTCTGAGTAAACATGAAAGCATGGCTCCATCCTGCCTTGTATCAACAGTTCAGGCTGCTGCTGGTGGTGTGATTGTGTGGGGGATATTTTCTTGGCACCCTTAGCACCAACTGAGCATCGTTTAAACAAAGCAGCCTACCTGAGTATTGTTGCTGAGCATGACCATAGGAATAGGTGTCCTTTAAAACTCCTCCCTGACCATAAACACGCCTCTTTGCTCCCATAAAAGACAACATCTGGCGGGGCTGACCTTTAAAGTGTGTGCGAGGCCAATAAACAGTTTTTCTGCGTACTTTAACTCGGGTTTTCAATGTTCTGCGTGTCAAGCACCCACAGACAGATGTGCATCACACTGTGGACCTGATGTTTTGTGGTCCCACTGTCTGCAGATCCCCGGAACATCTCAGAACATCTCCCCGAACATACCCACGTTTATCATTTCCAGGCCTTTAAATGCTAAAACACTGATCCTGTGAGCAAATTAACTGTCTGACGGATCATCAGAGTTTATTCTGTGGGGGAAGGCAAAGCTTTCGGGCTGACACACACGATCACCCCATTTGCATGTGTGCTTGTAGCTGCTGTGTCTCTCTCCGGCCAGGGACGCAGAGGTTAAAACGCAGATGCCATCAGAAATGGCTGCGATCGGGAGCGACCTGAAACGTACTCACCGCAGATGTGGGATCTTCAGCTCTCAGTCGGCCGGTGGTCGCAGCTTGGATGTCATTATTGTGTCGCTTCCTTCCTCGGATCCTTTTCCTCTTTTTGCGTTGTTCAAACGGCCGATTATTACTTCCTGTGTCTGCTCGATGACGAAAGCGCCATGTAGTGCTTACGCGTAGTCGATGCGGAGGGGGAGGGGTAAAACGCTGCCTTCGGCGGCTGTCGGAAATATGACAACTTTAAGTGTGAGTCTCCATATCTGCCTGCCAAAGTTATTGTAGTTTTATTAAGCTTTACAGTTTTCTTTTGAATTTTATTTAGTTTCACTTACATGGAATAATTTGCAGAAAGATCTAAATTTAAACATGCCTCTCTCTATTTGGTGAATTTAAAAGCATAATAAGGAATGCAGTGAAGGAGACTTGTAGATGTTTCTCTTGAGAAGCCACTCAATGTTTTAATATTTTATGTTATGGGTTTTTTTTTTTAATATATTGTGTATTATTTTGTGTATTTTGTATTTTATGTTGTATTTGTAGTATTTTTGAGATTGTATGGCTACCATAGCCAGGTCTCTCTCTTGTAAAAGAAATTGGGATCTCAATAGGACTTCCTGGTAAAATGAAGGTAATAATTAATTTTAAAAACAGTTTCCAGAGTGAGTTGTGTTTCATGTTCAGGTTTAAATTAGTTTTTATTGGTTTTAGTGTTATCTTTGTTTCTTCTATAGGTGGTATTTGTCAGATTTAAGAAGTTCACAACATGTATCACAAAACAAACGCTTTGCTCAAAGCCATAAAGAGAGCCACATCACAATAAACATATAGATTATCAAGCTAGTTGTATTGAAAAATTTAATTAAATATACATGTACAAATATACATTTGCAAGTCTTGTTCTTTTTAAAGAGCTACACGTAGTGGCCCAGGTTTGACTCTGACCTGAATCCCCTTGCTTCACTATGTTAGCAAATAAAAAAATAATGTAAAAGTCAATATGTGCGGAAGAGGTCAGGAGAGAGGTACAAAAGTGGCTGTGTCTACAGGCTCTGTCATGGCTTGGGGCTGCATTTCAGCCAGTGAGGTTGGGGATCTTATCAAAATTATGAATGCAGCAAAGTACCATCAGATTTTGATCCGCCATGCAATACCATCTGGAAAGTGTCTGACTGGCAACAGCTTAATTTTTCAAGATGACAAAGATCCCAAACACACTGCTAATGCAGTAGAAACATACCTGGACAGAAAAACACAGTGTAACACTATCAGTCATGGATTGGCCTCCCCAGAGCCCGGACCTCAACATTAATGAAGTGTGGGATAATCTCGACAGAGGACAGAACGAAAGGCAGCCAACATCCAAAGAAGAGCTTTGAAAATTGCTGCACATATTTCCCATTTTTGTAGTAAGATATAAAGAAATGAGCAGTGGCCCAAGACTGTTGCACAGTACTGTAAGTGATTAGGAAAATATACTATACCTAGTTTATTATGATTCTTATTAATAGAGGAAAAATGATTAAGTTCAGATAGATGTTACAATATGTACACTTTGTGAAGCATATATATATATATATATATATATATATATATTTTTTCATATTTTATATATATAGAGAGAGAGACACACACACAAACACAGGAAGGGCATCCAACATAAAACTCCACTAAATCAAACACGTGGACCTACCCGCTGTGGTGACCCGTTATGACAAGGGAGCAGCTGAAAGTAGCTGTTCTTACTTTGGCTACTTACTTTAGTTTTAAACTATAATGCATTACTCAAAACTGAGTAACTTAGTAATAGTCTGCATCCTGCTGTCTCCACAGTCCCAGTGTTCCTCCACATTTACTATTCAAATATTTAACAAAGGTGCAGAGACAGGAACTGCACACAGTCCCGCCTTTTCCTTTAAAGAAGTCTGACTCAGAGTTTTAAAACCAGATCAGTTTTTATTTGGCACACTCTGATACAGGACACTGTGCAAGGCACTTTAATGAGGAACATTTGTAAAGCAGTGAAAATGCAAAAATGCAGTGCAGAGAAGAGAAAAAGCAAGATGAAAAAGTAATGTAGAAAATGACTTAATTTGATTGTCATGTACCTGGATTTAACAGTATTAAGAAAGAAAATAAATACCAAATTTACCTCAATATCAAAGAACTGCTAAGCATATGGCAAAGACATTGATGGGATTGAATACTTTAAAAATCCAAAGTAAAAGAGCCACATTAGAATTCAACAGAAGAATTGAAAACACCTGTAAAAGCCAAGCTATAAAAAAAGTGAATATGACAAATTAAAATGCCAAAAAACAAACTGGGTTTTTCAGTGCACAAAAGCCTTTTT
>VUQS01008335.1:8924-19389 GCA_015108495.1 Heterochromis multidens
TTTTGGGTTTGTGTTTTTTTTTTTTCTAATTTTATTTTTTGTTTTTTTTTTTTTTTTTTTTTTTTTTTTTTTTTTTTTTTTTACATCAACATGTATGAACATGGTGCATGTGCATGTTTGTGTGCAATCCTATGCATGTACTAATGCATCTAAAAAAATAAATAAAAAAAAGTTCATATTTATTTCTGAAATGAATTCAAAAATAAACTTTTATATATTCTATATTCATTACAAATAAAGTGAAATTTTTTGTTAATTTGGATAATTATGGTTTAGCTCATGAAAATCAGAAATCCGATATCTCAACTTATTAGAACCTTTCCAAAATAAACATCCAACTTCCAAAATGTATGTTTATTTATACACTCAGTACCTGGTTTGGGCTCCTTTATCACAAATTACTGTATCAGTGCAGTGTGGCATGGAGACGATCAGCTTGTAGCACTGCTGAGGTGTTTTTGAAGTCTGGATTTCTTTGATAGTGGCCTTCAGCCCATCTGGATTTTTGTTATAGTTGTTTCTCAGCTTCCTCTTGGCAATACCCCATAGATTCTTTGTTGGGTTCAGGTCAGGCAAGTTGGCTGGCCAATCAGTCACTGTAATAACATAGTCAGCAAATCATTTGGTAGTGGTTTTGGCACTGTGGGAAGGTTGTTCTGTTGGAAAAGGAAATCGGCATCTCCACAAAGCTTGTCAGCAGATGCATGTATAAAGTGCTCTACAATCTCTTGGTAGACAGCTGCATCGACTTTTGATGATAAAACACAGTGGATCATACACCACCAACACCAGCAGATGAAATGGCACCCCAAATCATCTCAGACTGCAGAAACATCAGACTGGACGTTAAAAAATGTTGGATTCTGTGCCTTTTCTTCTATTCCTCCAGCCTCACTTTGGAACATTTGGACCACTGAGCAACAGTCTAATACTTTTTCTCCATAGCCCAGGTAAAACGCTTCTGATGTTGTCTCTGCCAGCAGTCTTCCCCATGATTGTGGATGTGTGTACTGAACTAGACCAAGAAATATGAAATATTTCACTTTACATTTTATTAATATAGAATACATGAAAGTTTACCTATTTCAATTAAATTATGAAAAAAAAAAAAACTTTTTCATGATATTCTCATTTTTTTAGATCCACTAGTACGGTAACTGCAGTACTTAACAAATTTTTTAGACCACCTGTCATAAAAACAAGAAAAGAGAAATATTTTAGAGATCTGTCAAAATTTTGTTTAAAACTAAAAATTATATTGTTATTTATTAGGCAAAAAACAAACTGAATTCATGTTTTGTTTTGTTTTTTTCACCCAAATTTGAGCTGGCACACTGGACTTCTCTGAAAAGTCAGAAATTAATCAGACATGACTAAAACTAAGTTTTCTGTTCAGGAATGCAAGTAAATAACTGTAATTTGGCAACTTATATTTTAAAAAAAAAGCGCTTTACAGTTTTTTCTGCTGTTTTGTAAAACTGTAAATTTGAAAATGGGCAACAACAATAATTATATTTTAACATTAAAAATATCATTTTGTTTAAAGAGCTTGCACATACTGATGGATTAACTATTATAGAAACATAAAAAAATGATTTTGATAATCACCAACACTGTTAATTTAGGACAGCTGTGGCATAAACCTTACATGGGGTGGCGGTCTAATAAATCTGTAAGCACTGTACATACCCACAGCAGGTTTGCATCTAGCCACATCCTTTAGTGCTACTGTTCCATATGTCATCAAGGATGAAAGAAAATATAGAATTTTGTTTGTTAATCATTTGTGTAGAAGAAGCAACTTTCAGCTGCTCTCTTATTCACAAGGGGTCACCACAGCAGCAGTTTTATGCCGGATGCCCTTCTTGACGCAACCCCAAAGGGATTTGTGTCTCTTCCTGGGATCGAACCGGGGATCTTTTGCTTGTGTACTGGTGAATATTTCAAAAACGTGAAGGGCAAAGGCATAAATTTTCACTAAAACTCTGCCATATCATCAAGTCTTGGTTTATAGATTATGTAGATCTCTTATATTCAGCTATATTGGAAAACAAATTTAAATTAAAACTGTTGTTGTTTACCAGCATTTGCAGGTCTAGTTTGTAGCTAATACCCTGGAGTCTGACACAATGTTTGGGTGGCATGTGTGACATCAGTGGGCGCAGGTTAGTGCAAGGGTGCAGTAATGGCTCCCCACACACACTGCAGTAAAAGCCAAATGGTCTTTCTCTCACACTCTTTCTTTCCTGCTTGCTTCAGGAGTGGTGGTTCAATTTTACATAAGGAGCTGCATCCTGACGAGTTGAAACAGCCTTAGGCTACATATTAGGGAGGCAGTAATTCATATATTAGATCTGAACAGGGGCATAAATAGAAATGGTGCAGGTGTGAATAAATAAAGCCAAATAAATGTATTTGCTGCTTGCATAAATCGAGCAGGCAGTCAGTTGGAGCCTTGTTACAGACGTTAATTTTTTTAAATGAATTTGTTTAAAAAGAAAATCACCGATGCTGCTCGTTAATTTGTTTTGTTAGCAGGATGTGTATTCATGTTGAAGGTTCTAAAGCAGCCAATGTAGTGAAAAGCCTATATGACTCATTATATATTGAAAAGATAGTGCCACCTACAAGTGTTGTGTAGAGTGCCCATAAAGAGTGAATATTTCATAAGATTTAAATGGCTCTCTCCTCCGTTTTAATTGAGTTGCATCAGACTCAAAGCAAAGCATGCAATACAAAAATCTATTAGAATTCAATTCCACATTATAAGAGAGTCTATTAAAGTTAACAAGGACTCATAACCTTCATGCTTTCTTAGGCTGGATAGCTTATTGTTTAGCGCTCCCGGTGATGCCAGCCCCATTCTGTCTCTCCTCAGGTCTTTGGCCTTGGCCTCCGTTGTCAGTTGTGTAGAAAATAACTTGGCTTCTTGGCTTCGATTCATAATTCATTTTGGGAAAAACAGGTGTCTGGCCTCATGTGCACCACCACCACCCCACAATGTGGCGACTGCTGCCTGCAGGCAGAGTCACTGCACTTCCATCATCTCTCTCTCTCGCAAGCACAAACACATGTTCCAGCACATGCATTTGCACACAAATTGAGATGACTGCCAGCGTGCACGCCCACAGTATGCAAATATGCAAACACGCAAAAATGCACGCATGCATAACATATCAACACAACTATATATTTATCCATTTGGCACTAGGCCATATTTTTCTGGCAACAAAGGTTATTCCAACAGATAAACACATTTTAATTACCTGAGCTCCTGTTGCATGGGAAATAAATGTATGCAGTTATCTTCGAAGAAAGTGATATATTCAGCTATATCTGTGCTAAGATGTGACTAGGAATACTCCCCCAGAGCATACAATCTGAGATTGTGTATTTTTTGGCTTCAGACTAATACATAACTGTATGTCATTGCATGCAATACCACACATCATGTAGCAAATTCCACCAGCCATGGTCTGAAGCATATTTTTATGAGACTGTAAATAACATCCCCTGTAGAGAGACAGGCCGAGTACATGCATTTCATCTCCATCCATTATTCATTACCAGATGTTGTTTTATATTAGTTTTCAGGTATCTGCAAGGACTCTATGGAGACTGCAACATCCCTGTGGTTTTTTGAGCCATTTACTCTGTTTCTCAGTGATGGCACACAACTGGCTTGGAGCATATTATGTATTAGCTGCCAGACTCACCACCAAGAACTGACTTGTTTGAACAATTTATGATTTTCAGCATCAGTAGCGTGACATCGGAGGCGTTTCTACAATCCTCTTGATCTGTTTGTCCTTTTGTGAAAAACAGAGATCAAAGTGAAAGGTGGAGAAGCGTGCTTTTGCCACATTGCTGGGATTAAGGACTTCTAAAGAGAAGCATCTTGACAATATCAAAATGGCATGCTGCAGTAATGTTTTACACATTTTTTTTAAAGGAAGGAATTTAATTCAATTCAGTTTATTTCTATAGTCCCAATTCACAACATAAGTTATCTAAGGGCACTTAATATTATATGTCAGAGATCTCACAGTACTGTGAGGAATGAGGATGGCGGGTGGTGTGTGTATGTGCTTGTGTGTACATGATGGGGGGTGTATGATGCCAATTGTGAACACAGAAGACCTAGACAAACAAAGCTCCTAGTGACAAAGAGTGTTATTCCAGGCAAGCTTCTCCAAATCCATTTGAACGCCCACTCAGACACCTACAGGCTGGCTCATCCATAGCCAGATCAGGTCCCGGCTCAATCCATTACCTGCTGCGTGGAATAGATGGTGGCAGATTCCCTTACTGAGGCCGCCATTATCAAAGAGAAATGGTGGAAGAGAGGGACAGGGAGAGATAGAAGGATAAACAAAAGTGTGGCTTGGGTATAACTGATGACAGCAAGAGAAACCATGGGATGGAGGGCAGAAAGCTATACACTCTCAGAAAATCAGGTATCTTATTGTACCCATCATGGTACAACTGAAGATACCCTCGTGGTGTTAAACTGTTGGTGACAAAAAGGTGCAAATTTACTAAGCTGATTTTATATATTGTTTATTCACATACATAAATGGATTGGCATTTCTATAGCACTTCTAGTCATACTGACCACTCCATCTATTCCACCAATGCACCTACAGCCAAATAAGTAACAAATTAACCTGATGTGCATGTCGTTGGACTGAACACCTGGAGAAAACCTACCAGGCCCAGGGAAAACCAAGGGAAGGAGAGTTTGAACACAGAACCTTCTTGCTGTGGGCCATCCATGGTAACCTCTGCACCACCACAGGACAGTTACAGAGTCTATTAAATACACTTTATTCAAGAAAGATTGTAAATATGTACGTTTTAGCTTTTGGGAACAAAAATTTAACTTTTTCCCCTCAAAAAGGTGCATGCAGTAGTGTGCAAAAATCTTGAGCCACCCCTCAGTTCTTTATATTTTGCTTCCATGGAGCCAATAGCTCTCCGGGCTTTCTGAAGGTCTTTCAAAGTTTTTCTTTGGACATTGGCTGCTTTTTCACTCATTTTCAGTCCAGTCCTTGTACCTGACCATTTTCAGAGAAATGTTTTTGTTTGTTAAGCCACTTAACAATGACCTATGAATCATTCAAGCATAAAAAGGGACCTAACTCAAGAGATAAACCAGTGTTGTGTCTACACATAACAGACAACTTAGCAAGGAACCAATTTTAAATTGTATCTTTAGCCACTTTGCTACAAGCAGCCTGTTACAAAACCAATTTGTTCCCATAGCAGCCTGGTAATTTCCAAAGAGGTGTCAGCTGAAAACTTGATATGCTATATCTTCGTGTGGTCCAGTGTCCTTTAAAAATTTGAGGAAACTGGACAAGTGGAGGACAAAAAAAGAGGTGGCAGGCCGAAAAAACTACAGTGGATTAACAGTATCTGAAAGCCATGAAATAGAAAAAAATTCAGCAAAGACCTGACATAGAACCTGAGAGATGCATCTGGCCTTTCAGTTGATCCATCTACTGTTCACTGAAGCCTCATCAGAGTGGCTGCCAAGAAGCTATTCTTAAGGAAGGGAAACAGAGAGAAAAGGCTGAGGTATGCAAAATACACATCAACTTGACTGAAAATCAGCAGCAACGGGTCTTATGGAGTGATGAAAGAAATTTTTAATGGTTGGTTCAAAGCATTGTCAATATGTATGGAGGAGGTCAGGAGAGAGGTACAACGGTGAGTGTCTACAGCCAAAAGCCAATGGCACACCTAGATGGAAAAAACACACAGTGAAACACTATCAATCATTGATTGGTCTCCCCAGAGCCTGGACCTTAACATTATTGAAGCATTGTGGGATCATCTTGACAGAGAACACAAAAAAAGGCAGCCAACATCCAAAGAAGAGCTTTGAATGTCCTTCAAGAAGTCTGGAGAACTATTCCTGAAGACTACGAAGAAATCTTGTCTAAGAGAGTTCAGGCTGTGTTGAAGAATAAAGGTGGCCATACCAAATATTGACTTTCAAGCTCACTAGAATTGTACAATCTGTTATAAACTTATATACTGTATTTCCATGTATGTTTGTGCATGTTTCAGTAAATCACTGCAACTACTATATAGTTTTGTAGAAATATAAAGAAATGAGGGGTGACTCACAATATTTGCACAGTACTGAGGTCCAATAATTAGCCCAGGGGGGTACAGTTTGGTAGATTGTACCTGTAAGAGATTGAAATTGATCGTTTTTGTTCTGAGGATATAGGACATGAGAGTGAGAGAATTATGGATTACCAGATGTTGGAAACAAAGAAAAACTGGAATTATAGTGGAGAATGGCAAAAGAAATAGAGCAAGATGAAAATCCTATTTTGTTTTTCTCTGTGTTTTAAGATGAGAAATTATCATTTTCTTTCTATTTGTCAAAAATGCACACTGTTTTTTTTATTGACAAGAATTATAAAGAATTATGAATGATTATTATAACACATTCAACAACTTAACCACATTGTTACTATGCATCTTGTGCACTCTATGGCTGCTGGGCAATATGGAAACACTGGAAACAATTAGAAACAATTCTTTATATCCTTATCCTGACCACAAACTACTGTGGTTTCATCATTGCACTTGCTCATTGAACACAGTGAACCACTTTCCCAGGCATGATAAAGCAAACTCCCACACAGCTGCACTGACAGAGAGAAGCTCTAGTATTAGCTGTGTTCCCTTGCGATGCTCCACTTTACTCTGTGTTTGGCCAACTGTCTCTAAAACTTCTGCTGAGCAAAGTGGATCAAGTAAAGGGAATAAATTACCTGAATTTTGAAAAGTACCAGAAGTAGAGGAGTCATATCCCCACTTGACTTGGTTGCACAGGGTCACCTGCCCATCTTTTCAGGGACTTTTTAAAGTATGATATAAATGGGCACGCTGGCTTGAATCCAGCACTTTCTTTCCGCAAGGCAGGAACAGGGGAAGTCTTCTTTCTCCCTTTCTTTCTCTCTCTCTGCCTCTCTTACAGTCGTCCATCCTCTGTCTTTTTCTCCGAGCCCTCCAATCCCTTCCTCTTGACTGCTCATGTCGCATGGTATTATGGCCACATTCACCACTGGATGCTTTTGTCGCAGAAAGACACTTAGAGTTGCTGAAGAAAAATACTCAGTTCCTACTTAACAGATTTGAATGTTTAGACAGCAGTTTTTGTCATCGAGCTTGATTATGGAACACCCATGAACAATTACATCGCAAGACGTGATTATAACAGCAAGAAATAGGCCATGAGATCCATGTGTTGTGGGTTCAAAGGGCTCTAGTACTGCAATCAGTAATGCAGTGGAGTGCTTGAGTAAGTAAAACAGATAAATACTGTAACTGCTAAAAATACTGTAGAGTTGGTGTTCTTCCATAGAAAGAATTAGCTTTAGACCTACACACAGATATATAAGGTTGCAATGCAATTGCGTTCCAGACTGTGAAAGTAAACTAACAATGGTTCACTAACAGATGCTGTTTACAGAAAAAAAAGCTTAAATACTTCATCAAGCTTTCACCTTATGAAAAAACACCAACCACAACCACCTACCGTAGTGCAACTACTGGCACTACACAGGCTTCCTGTACAAGCAGAAAACTAAACAGTGCAAGTGGCCATGCCTACAAGGTTGGCACTTTGAAGAGCCTGTAAGCTGGTGAAAAAAATACTCCATATGCCGCAAGACTGAAATGTAGCAGGCCAGGTTTGAGTCTGACCCGAGGCCCCTTGCTGTGTCTTTCCCCTCATAACGACTTTAATAAAGGCAAAAGGCCCAAAAAATTATTTTAAAAAAGAATACTCTTTTCTTCAAACACTTCTTCCCAAGACTCATAATTTTCCTTGATAGGGTTCCTTAGTATAAAACGGTGGAATTGTTTGTTTTAAATCTGCTTGACAGTGTAATGAAGACTTAATCTAGCAATGAAAAATATAATAAATATCAAAAAAAGCATTCCCATCCAAATTTACTACAACACAACACAACCCTAAAGTAGTGTTTGGTTATGGGACAATATTGGGTTTTAAAGCTAGCGCTGGTAATGTATATCTGTAATTATGTAAATGTGAGTACTTCAGTAGAGTAACCACAGTAATGGACTTTAAAAAAAAAGAAGATAAATAGCATTTTGGGCCTGCCAGCAAACGATACTGAAGTTAATAGAATAATGAGGCTGGAAGGGGGTAGCAGACAGGGGTATATTAATGGTGTCCTAATTAGCCTTATGCTTTGAATGTTTCATATTAGTGTATAACTATATGAACCGAGAATCCCCAAAACTCTTCATCAGCAGTCCTTAAAAAAATTCTTGATGTGCACTTTTTTTTTTTGTAGAAGAGAGAGCGCTTCCTTCCCTTTCTTGCCCTCTTTTTGTTTTCCTCCATCTAAAAAGCTCTCCCCATACTGACGCTCAGCTTTGTCATTGATTGGCTTGGAGCAGATAATTAGCTTACATCTCATCATTGCCACAACGACTTATTTACCCCGAAATAACAAGAGAAGACAGAAATGTCTTATTAAGTTCGACAGCCCAGAGAGCTTGAGGGCTTTTATTTATGTCTTACATAATTTAACACAAAAGTGATGCAAATATGAATAAATGGCTTATACTAGATAACATGAAGTAGTAGAGATGTCTCTAGTAACTGTCTGTTCATTTGTTTGTCTGCAGACCTATGAATGAGATGCTTAGGTGCATGTAGTTCCAGATGTAAGGGTATTAAATACTGCTAACTCCAGACACATAAAAAGTACTTCTAAATTGGCTCTTGGCTGGCGAATAAAGTTATCAGACCTGAATATGTGCTGTCAAAGGCAAAAAAGCGAAGGCCAAGCCCTGAGCTTGTACAGGCCAATTCAATTACTCTGGGCCATTGTCTAATGGAGAATGAACTAACCAGGCGAGGGGTTACTTTGGGATGGCTCTGCTGACTACTGCCTCTTGTCTACATGATCTAATTTACTAAGACACACAGCTATTGATTGGCTTCTGCATGCCAACAGAGGAAAACCTTCTTAGATGCACTTTTGCAGTTTGCCATCAGGCAGAGGGTGCATAATATTGCTAAAGGAGAGCGTGCATAAACCTTCAGAGACATGCACAAGTATGAGCAGAAGCACATTCATACAAATTGGGATGCAAGGTAATTTTCTTATCGCTGTAAGCCATGACAACCAAATTGGCCGGGGCTGCAACTACATGGATCAATAGGCACAATCAATGGCCTCAACAGTGAGAAAAGTGAGGGGCGTGGGGGTATGTGTGCATTCTTATAACTATGACTTCTCTTACCTGTGGCTGAATAAGAGGGTCAAAGGGCAATCGCTAGCAGCAATCGGAACACCTTGCATTCACTACATCTGTATTTTCCTTACGGTCTCTTCATGCTCCCCCCCACCACCAGCGCAAAGCTGTGGACACAACAGCCTTATCTAGCGCTGCCTTGCTGTCAGTGAGAGTGGTCTATTTCGGGCTTTATCTTGAGCAGGGGCTGGGCCTGAGCCGTAGGTCTGAAGCCGAGCCAGTGCTCCTGAAGATAAGGCAGACAGGGACGCTGTAACCTGTGTGTCTGCGGTCAGGGTGGGAATGGATGGAGCCCGCTCCACAGTCTAACAGCTTCCTCTTTGCACTCAATGGATTGGATTAGGATCACACAGCTGTGGAGGCAAGCTTACAAGTCTCTCTTAAAGGCAGAGTTGGTTTGGAAAGGCCACAAGAAGGTTTTTATGGTGGTAAAGTCTACCATAACACAGTTATACTCTAGTGAGGGGTTTAACACCATCACAGATATGGATACCAGTTTATCTGTAAGCAGAGTATTAACTAAGTTGTTAATACTTAAATATCTATGAATGCTTATGTGAAATAACCAATGTTTCAAAGATAACATTAAAAGAATTCAGTGTGGCAATCGGTGTTAAGTTTCTTTGTGTGCTTAAATGGAAAACTTCAGGCAGGGCTTGGGGGGGTGTCAAAAAGTTAAACAACCAAATGAAGAACTGTTTAAAAATTTCCATTTACATCAGACTAATAAACCGTAAAATAACACACAAAAAACTAAAATTGCATGAATCACCCAGGGGTGGGTGCTGAGAAACAGTTTTAAATTGGTACAGATTTCAGACAGAAGTACTAGGTGATTAAAGTGCCTGGACAAAGGGTGCTACTTCCAGTATTCACGCCATGTTATTTCATAATAAAGCTGATGGTTTTAAACCCACTCTTAATAATGACAAATCTGCCAGTGCCAAATGATTATGTGCGATTACATTTTGTGCTCTGTGTTGCATCTGAGAGTGCAGAATATTCAAAAGTGGAGGCTCACTTTACATCTAATGAAATTAGATATTTCAATATGCACTGCCCAGCCAAAAAAAAAAAAAAAAAAAAAGTCCCCAACTGGTGACTTTTTTGTGTTTCAGAGATTTTTTTTTTTTTTTTTTGCTGGGGGGTT